>DF238145.1:0-10784 GCA_000708835.1 Klebsormidium nitens | reverse complement strand
CTCTGTGGGTTTGAGCGGTTAGACTTAACCATAGCCCAAACGTCACAGAACTCTTCACCGATGAAAGCTCTGGCTGTTTGGAGACAAGTCTCCCCAACTGGAATTCGTTCATTCAAATGTGAAGGCTGAGGAGATGGAGCAGGTGGCAGGCGTTGACTCGCTGCCCATGTGCTGCCGCAGCGCGCTACAGATGACCTGGATGAGCGGCTGCAGTATGCTTATGAAAGTCCTTGCTGCCTCAAGGCAAGTCGCCGACAATTGACAATTACAAGTCGTTTTAATGCAGGCCGAAGTGGGGAACAGGTGGCGGCTGCTGAGGCATCAAGGTGCAGCAGCAGAGCGCTGTGGGGCTCATCCTCTGGTAAGTTCAGCTCATTTGGATTGGCATTTGAAGCGTGGTATGTTGAAGGGATGTCGTCAATTCGAGCAGCAGTTGTGGCAGGGGCCTTAGAGTTCTAAATCTGCAGCGCTGCTTCCGCATGGTGGAGCACAGTCAGCTTCTGACATAGCTGCTCACAGGAGTCCAGGGTCCCGGGCAATGTGTCAACGCCTTGCTGAAGTTAGAACATCTGTGAAATTTACCTATCTGTCCCGTCTGTCCTATCGGAGGCTCTAAAAATCACAACATCTTAACATATCATGCCAAGAGATTGTCGGCCGAAAAGCCGGACATTTGTGACATCTCCATGTCATTCCCGTCGGAGTTGTTTGCCCAGTCGGTTGTCTAAAGTAGATCAATTTCGCCCAACACGTTGAGTGGGATGGTCGCAGAGACGTTCATGTGCAACTCTCACCTTTCTTTTCGTTCCTCTCGTACGTACCTATATTGGTCTCTAATTTGTGCCTGAAGAAGATTCGAGCCTTGCATCAAGAGTCAGATCTTTTTGAACAGACGATGTGTTGCTCAAGTCAGGACAGCGAAAGGCCCGAGCATCGTTTCTAAAGTTAGACTGTTATAAATGACGCATATCTCAGCCAGATATGCGAGCGGCCGTGTACCGTGGACATCTGTCGGATTCTTTTACCTGAAGTACGTCAGCCTATGTCAAGGATCTCGACTCGACCTCTACTTCCACAATGTTTCAGATGAAGTCAGAATTGGAAGCAGCCGTCTACCTCTCATTCCCGCCCAAAGAACTCCAGCCTTTCTGTATGAAGATCCGGTGCTCTACTTCAGAAGTTGGACTGTCTTGGACGGACTGAGCTGCTCAAGCCAGGACTGAAAGCAACAGTCCTCCATGTAAATTAGCCCAAGTTTTTGCTAAAGTATGCCGGCTTTTCTTAGACAATCGGGTGCTCTACTTGAGGAATCAGAGTGTTCTAGACTCCCCAATGAGCTGCTCAAGCCAGGATTGTGAGCGACTGTCTCACGTGTACGTCAGGCTCGAGTTGTGCCCCAAGCAAGCAACCTTTTCCACAGAATGACCCCGCGCTCGTTTGCAGAGGGTGGATTGTTCCAGACGCATGGTCAGCGCCCAGCCAACCTGATAAGAAACCCGCGCTCTGTATCAGAAGCTAGACCATTTTGGGAGCCCGATGAGCTGGCTCGATGTAAGCAGCTGTCTTCCATGTTCATCAAACTCAAGTTGTTCCCAGTCCCTGCCATCCTCTCTCTGACTTCTCTTTGCTGTTTTTTCTCCGCAGCGGAGCAACTCAGGGATCTCGGGCCTGACGCTTTGGACCAGCGCCAGCAACAAGGAGACACTGCTCAGCTCATCCAGTTCCCAAAGAGGAAAAACCAACTACTTGTGAGTCATGTTCGATGTCTTCTTGGTCTCCTTTCCTCCTGTACGGCTTCCCCTACTCACGAGCTGATTTTCGCTTGTGGGTCGACCATCCATTATTTATGAGCTGATCTTTGCTTGTGGGTCGACCGGTATACAAAGAGGCCAACCCACGCTCACAATCAGGCAGAATGCTAGCTTTTGGGCACATGTCATACATTGGTAGGCGTGGCATGTCATATATTGGTAGGGACCGGATCTTGCAAGCAAGTGAGCCAGTAGCGGTCCTCCTTCTGCTCGATACCAGTTCCGCTTTACCAGGTTGTCTCTCGTTTTTAATGCATAACCCTCCTCTAGGTTGCAATAGAAGCATTAAAATGGTCTTCGGGGTAGCTGAACTGAAATGTCGCAGTAGACAGGAGCTCAAAGATCCCAAGGTCGCCAGGTGGGGGCTGTCGATCGTGCGATTCCAGCTTGGTTGTTTCCAGAAAAGTCTTTACCCGTAGCCTCTCATAATAATTTCTGACACCTCCTACCAGGGGGCTCCAGACGCCATTCCAAAGCCCCCTGGGCATTTTTCCATGACCTTTCTCTGCCCCTCCATCCATTCTGTGATTTGCCGGCCGTGCACAGTCCCCAGGAAATCAACCGACCTTTCTGCGTCACAATGTGCAGTGGCCTCCTCAGCAAGTCTTTTTGCTTTGCGGCAGCCACACAAGCACGAGTCGACTTGCTGCTTCTAGATCCATGCCTGGTGCTTGGGATTAATTGGTAATAATAGCTCTTTTTTGGTCATATTGGTTAATGCTACGATCGTCAAGAGGACGGAGAAGGAAAACACTGTTTTCTGACACGAGTAAGCCTGATTCATCTCATAATGGAAATTAAATGTGTGATTGGCCATTTTAAGTTATGGCAGACAACTCAAGGACCGGACAAGCTCCGTTCTTTGTATCCTTGTTAGGAGACAAAGTGGCGCGCCACCCAATTGAAGGTGGTGGCATTCAATGACAAGTTCACGTTTGCAAGTACCGCGAGGGAAAGCGCTCGGGAGGTCAGCACTCTTAAGTAGGAAGTTGAAGCTCCAACAAGCTGATAAAGTGGCGCGTCTGCCGCACGACCTGCAGGCGTGGGGAGCTTGTACATCAGCGGGCGCATGCACAAACACGTGAGCGAACATCTTTGCGGGGTACAGGGCCAAGCTGCTGAAGGCGGGGAGGGAGGTTGCCACGAACCAGGCAACGCTGGGCCCCTTTTCTAGACTTCATCGGAGCCAAGGTCCAGCCCGCGTCAGGCAAGAGTCACCTGATAACTCCTAAGGCTGTTCGATACTTGCTGCTTCATGTGATCTCTCTACCTATAAGTTTGCTCTTGAAAGCCAGACTTGGATCAACTGGTGAATATGAACCAGTCAAGCGCCATGTCCACGTGCGCAGTTCCGAACTGGTGGTCTGATCCTTGCGGGGGCAGTTTCTTTGGTCTGCCGTGTATGGAGGAGGGCAGGGTCTTGAGAATCTCGTCCAACCCCGGCTGCCGACCCCTCCCCTCCTTTGACACCCGCAATTCGATGTTCTGTCTGTCTCCCCCTCATGAGCAGTGCATTTGGCAACTTGTCAAAACCCTCACACGCGCCCAGGTAAACTCCCAGATACCCCCTTGTCCCTGGGAGCCTGTGCTGTCTTTTCGGACGGTGCATCAGCCTCGATCCTTGTTCAAATGTCGTCCAAGGCGCTCCCCATCTTTTCACCAATCTTGACACGCAACCGCTTCAACGTCGGTCGACCAACCTGCTCCCCACCCACTGCTTCGGCCAATTCTGACCATCCCCTGTTTTCACCAACCTCCCCACTCCTCGCCTGAAAGTCCAAACATCTCCTTTCCAGCCAAAATCGCAGCCTCTTTTTCAAATTCTGCCCATCCTCCTTCTCCGGGCCTCTACGATCTACCCCCCCTTCGGTTTCCCTTTTTTCTGCCCCCGCTTCCTGCATTTTCTCACCCACCTGTTTACCTTCACTCACGCCTTCACCTCTTCCGCTTTCCTTCTCGAGCTCCGTCCTATCACCAGCTTCCACAGCCAACCTCCCCCCCTCAGCAGCAGGCATTGCCCCCTTGCTCAGCTCTTCTCCTGTTGAGAACTCCCCTTGACCCGACGGCGCTGCAAGAAGCTCAGCCACCTCTTGAGCGTTTCTTGCCCTTGGCCCTAGAAGCTTCTATTTCCCCTCTGCTGCGGTGGTTCTGATTGCTATGTTCTTGCCGTTTGCAGGTGATGATGGAGGGCAGCATGCAAGAGGCTACCTTAGCGGAGCCTGAGCAAACAGTGTGTGAATTTGAGGGCACTAGAAGACCAGTTTTTGCGGAAGAGCTGCCTCCTGCTGATGAAGAGATGCTCGAGAAGGAGCTATCCGAGTTGGACACCCTTGGTCTTGTGAGTCCCAAGCTAGGATGAATTTTTATTGTAAGAGTTGCTCCCGTGAAGCGCACTACCTCATAGCTGCTGTTAATCTCCTCTCACTCTTTGCAAGAAGGGGGTTCGGTTTTTAGGGTAAGATCTATAGTCGATGCAACGCTTATATGCATGTTGCGCAAGTCTTGAGCATTGTTGGCGCTGTCAACTGAGGGCTCTCATGCGGCTTTTGCAGGGATTAAAGGAAGGGGGCGATGCTGCAGGACTGCTTGAGGCAGCTTGTCTGCCATCCGGCGACGAGATGACGGTGAGGACAGAAAATCCTATTGAAAAAAGCTCTGAGCTCAGTGCTCAAACTGCGTAGACCTCTAATGCTCCTTCTCAACTTGCAGTTGAGACAAGTTCGTGGGCTAGTACCTAATATATTGACGGCTGCGCGTGCACGTCTCATCCTTGTGCTCCCATCCAATCGCCCCTGCTCACTCGGGCACCGACTCATCACGTCTGATTTGCCGGTTTGCAGTTGAGGGAGGGATATATGCCAACAAGCCCAGTCTACTCCAGCATAGACTTGCCCGAGGAAGATGAAGTTCGGGCACCCAACAAGAAGCGGCCGCACGCTGTAGCTTCTGGTGACGCCGTTCCTGAGCCCGAGGAGCAACGAAGCACATCAAGAGGGCAGCGCCGCATCAAACTGTCTTTACAGCCGGTGAGCGTGGCCTCATGGATCGATCATATTGCACGGGAGGGCTTTTTTTGATCTGCACAGCGTTTTGCTTAATTGACAGTACAGACAGGACAGACACGTATCCATGTGGTGAGCAGTAGGATTTTTGCTGTAACTCTTCGAAGTTTGTTGATCGCTTAGCGCTTCCGCATGTGGTTGAGCAGCGCCCATTCAAAGATCGTTTCTCTTGAATCTTATTGCATCAACTTCCTTGTCTGACGTGACAGACATTACAGACATGTGCATTCCTCGAGCAATAGGCACATGTCTGTGTGACTGAGTACTGGATAAAGCTGACAAGCCTTCAAAATGCTTTCTTGCGCAGCTTTACAAAGTCTTTGAACTGACTCCGCCAATATTGTCTGCTCGCTGCAGCAACCACCGACGTGCGATACCCTTCTAAGCCCCATGCCGGTCGATGAGCCAGCGGCAGCGGGAACGGAACAGAGCTGCCCTACTTTTCCTGGCCAGCCCCCGGAGGTCAACGACCGGCCTCGAGCAACCAGTTTTGGTGCATCTCAGGTGCGATTATCTTTTTATGGACGGGAGCTCTATGACTCTTGCTTGCTGATCGGTGGCTTCTTGAGCAAATTTGGAATCTGTGCACTACTCCTCAAGACTCCTTTGCCTCTTTCTAGGCTTACCCCGCGCCTTACGAGCGTCCCTCCCAAGCAACTGCGGCCGGCCTGGCTTGTAAAACGCCTTTGATGTCTCCATTTGCCTCACCTGTCTCCCATCCTTGTTGAATCTTATGAAGCTGAGCGCGCCGTCAAGAGAGTCGTACACGGGCCACTCAGGGTCTTCAAAGCCTCTGTTTCTGTGGAACTCCGCATAGAGAGCTTGCCTGTCAGGCCAAAAGGTTTAATTGAACTGTAGGAGGTCTAGGTGATGCTTCAGTTCCCAACCGCTTCCCATGACAACACCCGAAACGAAGCGACACCTCTTTAGATATGTGTCCTCGTCCAGCTTGCGCCCGCGTTCCATACCAAAGAGATGCCTGCAGAAAGGTGGTGGCAGGAAGGGACACGCTAACTCTGGGTTGCCTTCTTCCATAGAGCTTGGTCTTTGAGGGTGATCATCAAGGTCCTAAGCCTGTGATTGTGCGGCTTGGAGGAAGGGGGGCTACATGGCCTCCACGACCCACGTCAATTCGACGCCTTCCTCCTTAAGCGTAGGGCAGAGGAGGCAGCGAGATCGGATTGAGAGGCGGGCTCTCAATCCGTGCGACCGCTGGAAGTGGCGCCCCCCAGCGATGCTCTGATGGAGAGCCCCACACCCCTTCCGGTTGCAGCGGGATCCCCTTCCAGCATGGCAGACGCTGCGAGCGGTGAGCGCTGTGTCCAGAGTTCAGATGAACCTCGGAGGGAGGAGGATACAGGGGGCGATGCCGCAAACTCGGGTGGCGTCGACGTCTCGATGCGTGAACCCTCTCTGCAGCAGGCCAACGGGCAGTCGCAGCGGGAGTGGGAGATGTTCGGGCCTCCACCGCCGCCCGACGATGACGGCGACCTGGGTTGGGAGCTGGAGGACGAGTTCAAGGATAAGTGCGTGATCACAATATATCCTCCGAGGAAGTCAGAGCAGGTGAGAAGCAGCTGCAATGCCCCCTGCTCTCTACTGCTGTGCAATGCGAAGCCGTATGTGTGATGTTGAGTGAAGACTACTGCAAAGACGTAGAGTAGCCCAAGTTGCTTTTAGCAACATCTTTTTTGGTCTTTGTGCTGGCTGGCCGTCCCCAAAGGTCGCCAAGGTCTTCTTGCCGAATGGCTAGTAGTATGGGGACCGTACTACTTCCCGTACTACTATCCAAAGTTCTCACCAACTCTTTGAGCAATTCGTGTACATTTCTACAAAGTCGCAGTGTTTTTCGTTCAATGTACACAATCTGGTGTTGCAGCCGTACAAATTTGTACACGAAAAACACAGATTTTCTCGTGATATAAACGAATCGTTGTACAGCCATGTAGTTATCTCTTCTAGACACACAATCCGTTGTAATCTATCCTATTCCTCTTATGCTATTCATTCTTAGCGTACTGTTCGTTCTTGTTTCAATGTGGGCTCGTTGCAATGATAGCTCTTCCTCACTTGGCGGTCTTTTTATTGAAGGCCCATCTTTGCTCGACCAACAATTAAGAAACGTGTGTCTCTAAATTTCGTAGACTTGACTTTCCGTCATATCTAGCAGAAATTGTGAGAGTAATATACCGAAAACAAATGAAAGCAAGAAACAAGAGAGCGAGTAAAAGCCAGGATGGTTCACAGGGGAGTCCTTTTGCAGCCTTTAAAGCCCTGCTTATGCTTTTGCAGGGTGTTCGAGAGCCAGCGGGCGATTTGATTGAAGAGCCTCCAAGAGGTCGGCAATCGGAGACCGACATGCAAGAACAAGCAGAGGTGTGCTTTTCGTGGCCTTTGTAGACTTTTCTCGTCTGGCTTTTGTCTAAATTGCAGCTGTGCATTCTAGAGAGCTCAGATATGTGCTGCACACGAGTCGCTTGATAGAAAAGCAAACCGCGCTGCCTCTTTCTGCGCTCGTATTCTCGACCTTTGCTTTGTCTACAACTGGCAAACTTGGCCGAGCAGACAGAAAGACAGGACAGACAGGAGAAACGTCTGCGGCCATGAAATGCTGCTGAACGAAACCTCGTGATTCTCACATCCGTCCCCTGCCTATCTGTTCTTTTAGGTGGACCGCAACAGTGCAGAGGGAGAGTCTGGGCGGTTCGTTTCAAGCAACAACGAAGCTGCAGAGGAGGCTCCGCGCGGCGTTGTGGAAGAGGTAAGATTGCGCACCCCCTCGTGCTCATCGCAGACAGGAGAGACATGACAGACACCTTTTACTCTGTGCGGGCTGCGTCACATTGCGCTTGCTTCAGGCAGAACAGTTTTCTCCGGCGGGGCGCTCACAAAGACCGCCCAAGTTCCGGCCAGCTTCTTCTTGCTCAACTTGTCTCTTCCTCGAAAGAAGCCCACATGATGCTACTACCCTAAGGCCTCATATATCGTCGAGCTTTGCAATTTCACAATTTCATCAGGTTGAGCAGTTCAGGAAAAGATTCATATAAGTCACTCAGTTTTTCCCTGTGCTGTCTACAATCCGTTCTTGCCGGCCGTACCCGTATTGCTGGGCGCCACACAAGAGTCGACCCCTGAATTACTGTCAGAGTGAACCCCCTTTTTCTGGCCTTTTTAGGTAGAAGCGAGCCATGCAACAGGGGGGAGCCGGGCCTCGTCTTTTGAAGCGGAGACGAGCGCCAACGCTTTCCGTGATTCAGCCCCACTCACCACCATGGTAAGGACGAAAGAACGGACCCTTCTCTCCATACGCAGTTGCTGGGGGAGGTCAAAAGCTGATTGATGCATTTAAAACCAGATTTTGAAGCTTTGATGTTGATGTACACCGGTGTGTGCATTGCTCAAAAGTCATCAAGATTGATGTGTACATTGTCAATCGGCAGACATTGCACAGCGTTGTCAATAGATTGTTGCCACTGAGATAGCTGGCCAGGTCGGAGTGCTTTTGAAGCCTGTTGGTCAATGTACACGTTTCGATACCTTCATTGATTAATCACCCTTTTAAAATGTGTACAGAAATTGATATTCTGCTCTGAAACGTCGTTGCAAGGCTGCCAGATTAGAGACTCTTTTCGATACGTTGATTGCTGTCCACGTTTTGATAGCGACCATTGGGTAATAAGCTGAGAATCAGCCCTTCCAAAACGTGTGCAGTGTTCAATAAAGAGGTTTCGGTTGGTGTACATCTACCTTCACATCGTACTCGTTTCTTGCACTGGAGCGTTAGCAGATTGACAGTGTCACCCTCGACGGCTTGCTTGCGGATTTTAATGCAAAGTTTGGAGGCAGCTACAAAGTTGGACACCTTGGAAGTCCTTACTTTTCTCTGACTTAACTTCCGTTAATTACAGTTCCGGATAGTGTTCACTAAACTCCGACAAGGCTCAACGAAACAAGTACTTTGCGGATAATTCCTGAATTGTTTTGTCGTTTGGGTCCGTGACAGAACCTGGCCTTTTTTAAATCAAGCCTAACGGGGTCGCCTTTGCTTTCAGATGGCGGCGGATCGGTTGAGGGAGCTTGGATACCCCGCCTTCTCAGTCGACATCACGTGGGATCGTGAGAAGGGCAAGAAGAGTTTCAAGTTTCCCACCAGCTGGCAGACCTCCACGCTCGCCAACGGCATCGTGCGCCAGAACCACAACTGCCTGGCCATCAACACCAACACCTGCGACCTTCTCGGGGTGGACATCGACACCCACGATGGTGGAATGGCGGCGTGGGAGGCGCTTCAGAACGCACACGGCCCCGTCACCGCGCCCTCCGTGCGGACCGGCAGCGGGGGGGTCCATCTATACTTCTCCCACAACAAGAGCCTGGCAGCCGGCCTTTCTGCGAGCATCCCGACCACCTTCTCAAAACTCTACGTGGATTCAGGCGATGGTGCAGTCTCCAAGGTGGGAATTGACCTGAGAGGGAAGGGCCTGGCCTCTTGCTTGATCGCCCCCGGTAGCAGCTATGTGGACGGGACCGGTGCGAGGGTGGGGTACGAGGTGATCGGCGAGTCGGAGCTCCCCCCAATAACGGACCGGGGGCCCCTTCCCGGCTGACTCATTGACATCCTGAACCGTCATCTACGAGCTTGAAGGCGGCTTGGGACGAGCAGATGCGGAAGGAGGGGCGGGAGAGACGGGCGGGCGGGGCTTCGGCTAGGGCAAGGGGTGGGGAGATGCCTGAGCCGGCTTCTGCATCCTCTGAGCCGGATTTGGCGTCCACCGGTCTCCAGCGAGAGGTGGTGAGGGCGCTGCAGACGCTGCTGTCGAACTGGGGCGACAACACCTCCATCTTCCACAATGCCAAGCCGTCCTCGACAGGGGCAGGGGTCATCTACGACTTCAGGAATGCGCCTGGGGAGCGCAAGGCGTGCCCCTACTTTGCAGCAACGTGCGGGGGCGTGCACGACAGCAACAGCTTTGCGCTTTGGCGGCGGGGCGCTGAAATCACGTACCTGTGCTATGGGGAGAGCTGCAAGACGGCCTCTCGGACGAGCGCCATCCGTCTGGGCATGCTTCCCCTTCCAATCGCAGCAGCTTTTGGGGACAGCCAGCCGCTGAACAGCGAGAGGAACCATCTGTACTCGGACCGGACGTTGTTCCCGCTGTCATTCCTTCGAGACAACCTAAGCATCATGAAAGGTGAGAAACGGGCCTGTGGGTGTTCACCATATTGAAAGTGTAGAGTCACTCCCTTTTTAGAGTTGCACGAAGCACCATGCGGGCCTTAATAGTCGTCAAAGCATTTGCCTGCAAGGTTGTGTTTGCACGCCTTGAGGAGTTTTGGTCTAAGTCTCCCTGCCTTTATTCAATCCTGCCTGTAAATATGTTGAGCTATTATACTTTACAGAGTCACCAGACAGGAAAACAGCGCAGACAGGAGTCTGTCCTGATCTGGAAGCTTGTGAGAATTGACCCCATTTGTGTTGATATTTGTGTCCACGGATAAGTTGGATTTAGCCCTGTGATCGCGTTGAGGCACAGCCCTTTCGGTGTGCCGCATCAAGGTTAGGAGTTCTAAGCAGATGATTACATCGATGCAATTGTATGAGAGTTGTTTTTTCTTGTCGTGTGCAAAGTAGGGGCTCGCAAAACTGTGACTTTATGATTAGCAAGCTATCTCGCGTCTCTCCTATCTTTTTCCGTCTCTGCCCCCTGCTCATTCTAACCCAATATGCTTGCAGGAGATGTGGGGTGCGCCATCATTCTCGAGCGGCTCTACTTCCGAACCGGACTGAAGTTTGCATTCGCTCCTTCGGGCTCCTACTATTGGAACGGCCGCTGCTGGGCAAAGGATGAGAGTGGGGGCCGAATCATGCGCGTGCTCCGAGAGGAGCTAGCCAAAATTCAGACTGCGTATG
>DF238146.1:0-10719 GCA_000708835.1 Klebsormidium nitens | reverse complement strand
TTCGGGAAGTGGGCAACCATCGATATGGGTTCAATCGGCGCTGTATGCGGGGCAGCGCGCGCTCGGGGTTTCGACCTGCTCGCGTTGGCCGGGTTCGACGATAAAACGTACAGTACGACATAGGATCCTGTCTTTATAATGGCGCTACCCCCCCTTCGACTGGGTTGTGCATTGCGGCGCGGATTCTGGTTTTCGAATCGAACAATCCGAGTGATCTGACTTCGAGTTCAGAAGTCAGCGTGATTTGGTACCGTACTAGTCAGCGATGGTGCTCTGTTGCATGCATGTTGTGCATGCCACTTTGCGACGGTGCGTACCTCGCGAGTATACGAGGTTTCTTCTTATTATTGATGGTACGTACTTCGACGATTCGTTCGTCGTGACGATGCATGGCTTGGTATGCGGCTTAATCTCTTTCTTGGCCTTGAGCGAAGCGCTTATTTCTATCCTCTGTCAAGTGCTGTGCCATCTGGTGGTGCTTCGTTCACGAGCTTTGTGCAAGCTGCGTTGACTGGTTGCAGCCGGTTCGCTGTCTTCTTTCTTGCTGCGATGCGACCTGCTTAGTTTCCGATTGCCTGAGCGTATTTTGGACAATGGCTTCGCCTGCTGATGATGTTGATAGGTATGGGCCGCAAGTCTTGTTAGACGATAGTGTTTGCGCAGCTTCGCTTGATGGGCGCTTTCCAGCTTGTGCAGGCAGAATCGTTAGTTGGGAAGGGGAAGAAGCCGGGTTCTCTCTTGAAGTAACGACGCCGCCTTCTCTAGAGCGAACTGTAATACGTGGTGTACAGGCGTGTGAGATGACATACGTGGTGATTGTAGAAAGTTGTACAGATGAAGAAGCTTACGGAAATGCATTCTCTGGGGACCAGATGTCGGGAAAGCTGGCTATGATTCTGTGCCCCTGGAAAATGCACTGTACAAATAAGGTTCTTGTAGATGCTGTTAGTTGTCGAGCTTGCGGAGGTAGCGGAAAGAAGCGTTTGAAGGAGTGCCCATCTTGCACGCAGAGATCGTTCAATCAAGCACAAGTCTGTGGGAATTGCAAGCACAAATTCTCTGAGCATTCAGGACGGTATCGGGGTATCGCTAGAACAAAGCGCTTGCAGCATCCGTTTGAGATCAGGTGCGCTTTTGGCAGCAAGCAGTACCATTACGGCGAATTCGACTCTGAAGAGCGGGCTGCGAAGGCTTATGACTACGTGGTCGGGGCTCTTGTGGCGGAAGGCGCGACTCCGAGACCGCTCAACTTTCCTGACGGGGTGGGCATGGATGTAGCGGAGCGGGCGTACGCTGAACAATGTTTGACGTCGATTAGAGGTAAGATGATACGACGTCAGAGAAGACCTCAGGTTGATGAGCCTGCTGTCCTTTCAAACCGTAAGCTCCCTTCTGGAGTTATTGAAAACCAATGTTTTGGTTACACGAAATATCGTGCTCGGATATCAATAGGAAATTGCATTCACCAGCTTGGCCAATATGAAACTGAAACAGAAGCTGCTTCAGTGTACGATTTTGTTGCAAGACGAGCACCTGGGCATCACAATCTTAATTTCCCTGTATCTGAACGCTTAGAGTTGCGTTTTGAGGTGGAGAAACGCTTACAACGCATTATCTCGGAAATGATGCCGGACAATAGTTGTTCGGTAGATGACAGCATCTCAGAACCTTTCGACGACATTGTTCGTGAATTTCGTCAAGCGAGTGATGAGGGACCTGTGTATGTTTGCACGTGCTGTCGTCGTACTTGGTTTTCACGGAGCATGCGAGTGGTGAGTGATAAACTGAGAGAGCGGCTTACTTCTGCTGAAGTGTCTGCTTGGTTTACTGGACGTAAGTCTGTTGATAATGAAGAGTGGATTTGCTCAACGTGCTACAAGTATGCTGCAAAACGAAGGTGTCCGCCTGGTGCGCCACCTAAGCAGCCGGATTTTGCGGTTCTCGACCCTGCGCTGCAGGGCTTGACAAGTATGGAGAACGATCTGATTGCTATGCGTTTAGCATTTATGAAATTGCGCGGTCTGCCGCCGTTGGCGGCAGGTGGTCCTTGTAAATTTGGCCAATTAGCTTTGAAAGGAATGGTCGTCAATGTTGTTGTTGATCTGAACAGAATTCAGCTCGCTCTTCCGAGACTTGTAGATTCGGAAGGCACAATACCTGTGGCAATAAAATATAAGCAGAAAACTAAAGCTTGTTACCGGGCAGCAGAGAATGTTCGCCCGTCAAAAATTCGTGATGCGTTATTTTTCTTGGTGAAACAGCCGACTCTATGGAGTGAGGCGAATGTGGAAATTCGTTCTGACTGGCTCGCGAGTATTGACGCGTCTGTTCGAACAGACTTCTCTGATTCTCCGTTGGTTGCGAACCCACTTGGTCTTGAAAGTGATCTTTTTGAAAGTGAACAACCAGCTGTTTCTTCGTCGTCTGATTCAGAGTCAGAGGACGAAGAAAACGGTCAACTGCCACCAGAGGATACTATGTTACAAGATGTGCCTTCTTACGTCGGTGCTAATTCACTCGGCGTCAGTGTGGCACCAAGCGAAGGTCAAACACCTGTAGGTATGCTACAAGATCCGTATGCTGAGGAAAAAGCCTTTCCCTGCCTTTTCAATGGTTATGCCAGACCTACGAGCAGCCAAAGTTACAGTAAAATATGCAAGTTTGAGCTCACGAACGAAGACAGACGATTTGCACGTCATTCCAGCAATATATTCTTCAAACTACGCAAATTGCAGGCACGTTTTGTATCAGGAGCATCTTGGGTGCGACTGCGGAAGAAGAAATTACCAAATAACATATATCCTACTGCTGGTGAGCTGCGGAATCCAGCTGCTCAGTCTTTTATGATGTCCCAGAATATAGGATATCGTGATTTTAAGACTTTACGCGGAAGTCCTGAGTACAATCGGCAAGGAAAGAAAGAAGCGTTTGCAATGATTAGACAATTGGGCCCGTTCCAGATATTTGCAACGTTTTCTGTATCTGAAACTCGATGGGGAGGTTTGCTACGTACCCTACATACATTGGCATCTGGGAATTCGATATCTGTGGCTGCTGCTCTGCAACTACCTTGGTTAGAGAAAGCGCTGTTGATCAGAAACGATCCGGTTACGGTAGCCCGTTGCTGCAGTAACCGCAGAGATCACTTGATTCAAATTATTCAGAAATACTCGTCTTTGATAGGACAAATTACGGACTTCTTTTGGCGTGATGAATTCCAGCAACGGGGTACGCCGCACACACATGCCGCTTTTTACGTGGCAGACGCTCCTAAATTCGGTATTGACGATGATGCTACAGTCGTAGCTTTCATAAATGAGCACGTCACGTGCTCGTCTTCTCGAGCATCACCGTCAGATCTAACTGGCCAGTACCACAAACATAGCCGCAATTACTGCTTGAAACGCCGCACTCCTGGCAGTAACCCTGTTTGTCGTTTCGAATTCCCGCGGCCGCCTTTGCACGAGACGATGATACTTCACCCACTACCAGAAAGCATTTCGAACTTCAGAAAGCAGGAATGCGCGCAGTATTCAAGAAAAATATCGGACGGTTTGAGGGAATTGGAATTGAACGAGTCGGATCTGGAGCTTCTGTCTTGTTCTGACTTCTACGCTCGCTTATCTTTGACACCTGCTGAATATGTACTTGGACTACGGTACAAACTTGTGAAACCGTCGGTATTTCTGAAGAGGTCTCCTTCGGAGATTTACATAAACAACTATAATCCAAAACTCTTCAAGTTGCTGGGCGGTTTCAACATGGATATACAATTTGAGTCCTGGAAGCGTACGCCGCGGCAAACTATATCAGTTCGTATATGATGAAAACAGACTACCGTCTTAGTAAACTTTTGGATCAAGCATATGCGGACGCTCGACGGGGAAACATGGAACTCCGTCGAAGTATAAGGTATGTTGGTATGGCGCTTTTAAAAGGGCAAGAAATATCAGCTCAGGAAGCAGTGTACGGATGCTTGGGTCTTCCGTACAGGCATAGCTCTCGGGAACATGTATTCATTCCGACAAATATTCCCGAGAATCGAACTCTGTTGGTCAAAACTGATAGCGCTTTACGCCTTCTGCCTGAAGACTCAACTGACTGCGTCTATTCGAACGTTGTCGACAAGTACGCTATGCGCCTACAAAATCGAAGCATGCAGGGTTCGGAAAAGCTAACTCTAGCGGACTTTGCTGCCTAGTTTGAGCCCTCGAAGAAAAGTGCAGCCAGCGAAGAAGAAGTGAACGATGATACCGCGACTGAAGCGGATCCCGAAATGCAAGCAGCGACCGTCGATACAGACGACGAGCGCGATGTTCCTGGTTCTATTGTGTATCATCAACGTAAGAAAGCTAAAATTATACGATATGCGAGTTTCAAAAGAGCTGAAGATCCGGAATTATACTGCCGCGAATGCATTATGCTATTCCTTCCGTGGTCTTTTGCTGGAAACAGTCTAATGGCTCTGAGTGCTGCTGAAGACGACATACTACTTTCTGGATATGATAGTTTTGAAACGCGATACGAAGCCGAAAAAGAAGCTATCGAAGCCGCTGCAGCGGCGTACGACTACCACTCTGATATTATTTGGGAAGAGGTCGAATGATATGCAGACGCCAGGGCAGCTGAAGACGCCGAAATCTTCGGCGACTCCTTAGACGCCAATTTAGCTGAAAATCAGAATGTGGAATCGGGATCAAGCGTTCCGGCCGAATTTACAGTGTCGCCTGACTTCGCGCCTTCTGCGACGTCGTCTGCAGAAGAAAAATTACCTCATTCACAGCTCGTATTACCTGATGAAGATTTCCGTGGACAAATGCGATCGCTTACAGCAACGCAAAGAACGTACGTTGATCACGTTTTGCATTCTCTTAAGTTTCCGGGAACGCGAAAGTTCGTGGAATTTCTTACGGGAGGGGCCGGTACTGGCAAAAGTCTAGTCATACGATGCATCACGCAATTGGTAATTCGAACATTCAGCGGAGCTGTTGGCTTACAGCCGACCTCTCTTAAGATGCTGTTGGCAGCATTTACGGGCAGTGCAGGCTTCAACATAGACGGCGTTACTATTCACTCTGCCTTTAAGATTCCGTTGTATGCGAAGCTAGAATCGTACATTCCGATTACAGGTGAAAAGAAAGCAACTTTGAGAGACGCTTATGCAGATTTGAAAGGATGCGTCATTGACGAAGTGTCCATGACGGGTGCCAAGTTGCTACAAATAATCAACTATCGCTTACAAGAGATTTTTGAATCCGTTGAACCGTTTGGCGGACTGCCGATTATCTTCGGTGGCGACCTTTTTCAACTTCAACCACTTTGGGATGGCTACGTTTTTGAAGGAATTCGTAAAAACGGCGTCGTAATTAGTAACCTGTGGGAAGAAAACGTTTCAATGTTTGAGCTTGTTGAAATTATGCGGCAAAAAGAATGCCTTGAATTCGCCGAAGCACTCAACCGATTGCGGACGGGCAGCCACACTCCAATGGATCTAGCGTTGTTCCAGACGAGAGTTGTGGACCCGTTACACCTGCCTACGGCGTATTCCCCTTTCGATAAACACATATTTGCTACTCGCAAGAAGAGAGACACACACAACAGCTTGGTCCTGCATCTCACTGGTGGACCTGAATGTTCGATTCGTGCTAGAGATGAAGCGCTGTCTTACAGCGCTTCGACAAGAGATCGCGAACATTTTCTGTATAAGGCTGAGCGTATGCCAGATGCGGAAACAGCAACGTTGTTTGCAATTCTTCAGCTGAAAGAAGGTCTTTTAATAGAAATCACGTGCAACACTAATATTCCAGATGGATTGTACAACGGAGCGACTGGATACGTTCGGCACTTTCATGACCTTGGAGCTTCTGATCCTCACGTAATATGGGTGGAATTCTTAGAAGACAGAATTGGACGCCAAACTCGCGAACAATGGGCTAATCTGTATCAGCTGTGTCCTGCTATTAACCCTGCATGGACTCCAGTATTTCGGATTTCTCGTACGTTTCAAGCTACGCGGAGAATTGAGAGCACAATTCTGAGAACTCAATTTCCGTTGCGTCCGGCTACAGCTGGAACTTTTTATCACACACAAGGGATGACGCTTCGAAATGGCTCTCTTGATTTCAGGGGTGCCTCGAAACATCATGTCGATGCAGGTCGACATTATGTTGGATTAAGTCGGTTCCCTGATCTGAATCATCTGTTTATCTTAGATCCCGCCTTCGAGGAAATTACAGTCAGCTCTAAAGTACTGACAGAAATGGCCCGTCTTTGGCAACGCGCATGTGTGATCCCATGCATTCCACAGGTACCCGTCAGTTCCGGAAGTGATCGAGACTTACACCTCGTCGTTCACAATGTACGTTCGTTGCGTCTTCACGCATCAGACGTGTTCTCCGATCTAAACTTCAAACGTAGTCACATTATTGTTTGCACGGAAACACGAGCATCACCGATGTGGGATCTTCGATTACTTGAACAGCTTGACTATGACGTTTTTCGTGCAGAAGCCAACCCGTCTAGGCGAGACGGTTTTGACAATGTTGTAGTATACATATCAAAGTCCGGACAAGCTCTAAGCGCTACTGTTCATTCGGCCTTCTCCGATTACTATTCGCAGGTACTGTGTCTGCACGTACGAGGTCGCCCGAATCCCGACTTCTACTTGATGGCGGTGTACAGGTCGCCATCCGATTTCTTAATCGATCGCTTTTTGGAGACCTTGCGCACATTCATTACTAACCTGATTCACAGGGCGCCGACCGCTTCGCCTCCTTTCGTGTGTGTAGGTGATTTCAACATAGACCTGCTTAAACCTTCCGGAGCAGCTGACCAGCTCGTCCAGATCATGCACTCTTTCGATATTCAACTATTGAACTCATTGCCGACCACAAATCAAGGCTCTCTCATCGATCACGTGTGGGCATCGCGCGGTTTAGCCAATGCAGGGACGACTAGAAATTTAGAAGCCTACTGGAGCGACCACAGTCCACTGCACTGTGCGTTCCATTGGCAGTCCGAGTCTCAATGAACGGTCAGTATTTTATCTTCTATTTGTTCGGGGTGACAAGCAGATTCAGATACGTTCGCGGGGACGCGCGCGCGCCTGATGGATGCACTGGGTTGAAAGTGCGCGCGCGAAGAACGGTGCGCGCGCGCGTTCGAGAGGGCACGCATAGTTCGTCACATCGCCGGAAATTCCAACTTCGCTTTGCTTCTGTACTTTTACAGCGGTGTCTTAAGCGCGACTGATCTGGGTCTGCATATGCATCTTCGCGAGCATCTCCGCAAACCACGCAAATTATCGGCTTCTATGATTTCGCATGCATTCATAAGCGACATCGAAATTCGACTGTTTCTACATGTGACTTCCCACCGCTTCTACTTAGTCTTATCTTCTACCACCTTCCACACACTCGCCACGTCAGGTCCGTTCGTGCATTTATCAGTCTTCTTTGACTTCTAAGGACTTCGTCTGACTTTTGCGCGTGACGTGAACAGCTCAGCAAACGCGGTTTCCAATCGACTTCTTGACACGACACCTGTTCTGGTACTTCTTCTTCCTGTTTATCTGATGTTTCGCATTCAGTCTGTTTCAGCGCACTCTAAAAGACTTCTATGTGACAATTCGCCGTTCTCAAACAAACAGGAAGAACACTTTCCCTGACTTCAGTGTTACCTTGTCCGACTTACTCTGATTCCGCTACACAAAGCGCTTCTAACGGACGAATGCCGAGACTCTCACCTCGTAGGAACAATGGCTCCCAAAAAGGCAGATGTCCCAACGGTCTCAATCAAGCAGGTAGAAGAATTTCCAGTGGACTCAAGCTTCTTTCAAGTGCATGGCAAAGTAGTGGAGCTAGACAGCCCCACCGAGAGCAACAAGCCTTCTGTGCGTGAGCTTCCATACGGCCACTTCTGCACGACGCAAGCGGTTTTGCAAGACAAGTCGGGAGCTAGAATCACTGTGGAAGCCACTAGCAAAGACAGAAGCTTTGTGGAAACCGTCAGCAGCCAATGCTCAAAGGGCAGCGTCATTCTCTTGTACAGGCCGGTCGTGACTTCATGCAGGTGGGCTTCTTTGATATTCCAATTTCACTTTCTTCGGTAGAAAATAGCGTTTCATATTGCAGGGAATCAGTTTTGAATCCGTTTCAACGGACTACGCTTTTTATAGTGCCATAAGGCTGTTTGTAATTCGTTTGAAGAATCAAAAAGCAACGAAGTTTTACATTCTGTTGCTACTGCTGTAACACACGTTCTGTTGCTACTGCTAACTCATGCACGACTGCATGCCCGAAATTGAGTCACTCATCCTACCAGAATCCTTTCGTCTGTTGCAGATTCTCCCTCACAGAGCACCCGACTTCCCTCAAAATCGAAGAAGGGCGCACTCTCATCAGCGAGTCCGCTGAATACATCGACACAGTGGCCGAACTCCCTGCCAGCTTCGGCTCTCTGCAGCCCGGAGGGGTGAGTTCTAACTGTCATTCCGCATCCGTACGTCGGCGCAGAATTCGGCAGCAATGAAGAATTCGGCAGAGTTCACGTTCTTCTCGAAGAGCAACGAGCATGTACTACATCCACATCCAGCGTCTTCTACAGGTTGCTTTGCAATCTTCAGATAGTCTGTAACTTGCGTATACGATGCTGTGACTCCGTTACAACTTTCACGAACTACATGCATTAACAAGAGAACTGACTTCCGTCGTTCATCTGCTTCGAGTAAGTTTGGAATGCTATTTTCCGAAAGCATCACATACACTTCTCCGAAGAATTGCTGATTTGCTGACGTCAGCAAAATGTCGAACAGAAAACAAAGTCTTATGTTTAAACATATTGCGCAGGTACATAAGCTGGAAGGCCTTTTAATCTACAAGAGTCGCGTGTCAACGCCCGCTACTTCCAAGGGTGACCGCGACGTCCGCAAAATCATCATCAAAGACAAGCAAGGTATCATGGGCAGCATCGCAATTTGGGGGACCATGGCCCACCTCCCGACGCTCAAGAAGCTGAAAGTCCGCGCTGACGTCATCAACATCACCGGCGTCCAGTACGACGCGGATCAGGGCTGCAGCAGCACCAGAACGTAAGCAATATATGCTCCGACTTACGTGAAGTCAACAATTGTGCCGCTTCATTCTGTAGACTCAAATCTTGTGCGTCTTGAATTCTCAGAATTGACAGTCGCAATGCTGAAATAAGAACAACAAATCAGGAGACGCAAGAGCGGTCAGCGAACTTTGGCCGGGATTCGATTATTAGACCTGAGCAGTATGTTAAAGTCGTGTACGCGGCGTTCGATCTGCTCTTTGAAAGACATTTCGAATCGAAATTCATAAGAAGACAAACACAAGCGAGCAATTTCTGCGCACGCAGCCAAACTCAACACTGCCACGTGGCCATAATCACGTGACCATACACGTATTTATTCTCTGCTGTATATGCGTCGGAACAACAAACCTTTGTTTCGAAACATGATCCTCGAGAAAAGCATCATCCATTCTTCATTCTGACCAACTCTCTAATCTGCAGCACCACCATCACAACCAGCGGCGCTTCGGCAGCGAGCATAGCCGGAATTGGGCTTACGTACAAGACCTCAAGCGAAGACAAGATCCTGCCGTGGTCGCGTGTGGTGCAGACACTTGCAGGTAGCAGGTGGACGGCGGCGACCGTGCTGGCGAGCTTCATCAACTTCACGAAAGTGGACTCCATCGCGTACGGATGCTACGACTGCAACGGGACAGCCAGCCGCAACCCTGTCACGCAGGAACTCTTCTGCGACCAGGGCTGCAAAGCGGGGCCGCTCGACGACGCGTGCGTGGAAGTCACCGTTACGGTTGACATCCGCATCGACGCCGGACGTAAGTAACTGTACGCTAGTTTCCTGTATGTCGTTCGATCCCTTCTGAATCGACCAGGTTACCGTTCACGTCAAATAGAAAAGCTTGGTTGACACAAATCTGATCAAGCACCTGATTGTCGCTGAGTCAAGCATTGCTTCAATCGACTTCAGCTGCTGCATCCACTTTACATATAACTGCACAGACTTCTGCTTGCCTTTTCGCTGACACAGAAGAGAAGTTCTGCTTACACCGACTTCGCTTGCAGCGGACAGTCTGTCCGTAAAAATATGGCCCAGCGATTTCGCCCTCGTCACCGGTACGCACATCGAGAGCTTCTGTGTGAAACCACCGAGCGACCAACTGGAAAACCTCAACACGCGCCTCAAGAACCGCAGCTTCGCGATACATATGCGCATCCGCGAGAACCCCAACACGCGGTTCAGTCAGTTCCAAGCAAACATAATCAGTCTCGAGCTGCCGCCGCAGATAGGCTTCTTCAATAAGAGATGTAAGATCGAGTGAGCTAAAAGGAAGTGTACATAGGTTTGTGGTAGAATCGTAAGTCCCCCAGGACTCTAGATAAAGTGACACGAGCAGCTCAGAACGGTTCCATACGATTGTACATTTTCAATGAATGATACAATGCAATCTCACTTTCGAAGAGCATCAATCGAACCGCTACAATGTTACTCTCCGCTCCATGAAGTAAAGATCACTGATGCGAAATGGTTATTCTGGCATGCCTAATGCATACAAGAGCGTGCATCAAACGCTTCCTTCCAAGTAAATAGAACAACACGCACATCAGCTCTGCAATTGCGTGACGTTCATTCATGAGGCAAGCCGTCACCGTCGACAGACGGTACCCTTG
>DF238148.1:0-10687 GCA_000708835.1 Klebsormidium nitens | reverse complement strand
GCGCGTCGAACTTGTAGGCCGGGGTTTTCACACCGGCCGCGCGGGCGTGCGCGGCCATGGCCGCCGCCTCCTCGCGCATCCTGGTGTAAATCGGCTTCAGGTCGGCGTAGGGCGCGGCAGAGCCCGGGGTGGGGGAACCGGCGTCATTTGCCTGGAGAAGCTCCAGCGCTCTCTGCCTCAACGCAGCCACGGCCGGCGAACCGAGCACGCTGGAAACCTCTTCCATTTTCGCTCCTCCCTCCGTCTTGACACCACCGTTTTCGGTCTTCACTTCGCCGTTTGCTAATGAAGCATCGGGGTTTGCCAAACCCTTAAACCACTCGGCCATGATCGTACCGGCCAGCTGGCGGCTCGTCGCCCGGGGGCTTTGGAGTAACTCCGTCACGTGCCCACAGAAACCCCCAATGTTCTCATTCTGAAGCGCTAGCCCCAGCCTCGCCAAAGCCCAGCCCCCCTGCGCGCGCATCTCCACCGCCGATGGGCTCCCCTCCGCCCCAACCAACGGCCCAGATCGCTCGACACCCCCCGTCTGTTTTCCACCCCCTCCCCGGTCCTTCTCCTCTAACCTCCCCCCCGAAAGGAGCAGACTCGCGTCCAGCCGCATCCCCGAGGGGGTCGCCGCCAGGGCAAACCAGCCCCCCAGGAACGGTGCGCTTTTCTCCGCCCCCCCTTTGTGGAGCAGAATCTCCCAAACGTTGCGCGAACTCGCGACGATCGGTTCGTTGACTTCGAGCAGAAGGTTTTGGAAGGTCAGCCGCAGTGCGTCTGAGAGGACGGCCGACACCCAGAGGGGGGTGCTTCCGCCAGCCGATGCGACCCCCCCGTGCGTGTTCAGGAGGCGTTCCAGCGTCGTTATTGCGGCTGATCGGACGGTGGTGATTGTGTGCCGCATGAAGGGCCAGAGGCGAGGGACGAGGTTTTCCAGACTGGGGAGTTGGGCGGTATCGGGGTCGGGCTCTTCTTTCTTAACGGCGGAGCGTGCACCTGTACAAAAGCAAGGGAAGCTTCAGGAGCGAAACTTCAAAGGACCCGTTCTACTCTTGGGACGACGAAGCATTCCTTTTTTGAGACATAAAAGACGTGATTACCGACATCGTTGATGACTACGTGCTCTGCACGTTGGTTTGTAGCAGTTAGCAGCTCAAACTTCAGCACCGGGCGTGCATCGTCTACGCCCTGTCTATGCCGCTACAAGTACGGCAACAACTAAGACATGCCCCCCATGAACCCAGGCAACTCAAACAACCTAACAGCCCCTGACTCCAGTCCGGCATCTCCTAGGATGTTAACACGAATCTAGAAAGTTCATTCTGCCGTCTATGGGTGTCAGATGATAGGAACGTTAACAAAAGTCACAAAAGTTCAGTCTGCTGTGTGTAGATGTCATATGATTGAAGCGTTAACAGTAGTCGAAGAAGTTCAGTCTGCTGTATATGGATACTATATGCTACCAGCGTTGACACCAGTCAAAAACGCTCAGTCTGCTGGATATGGATGTCATACGATCGGAGCATTACCTGCGGCGGCCACCCCCCGCTTAGCGTACAGCTCCGCCTACGATTATTGGGCGGAATTTGTTTCATATTTGCAGAGTGTTTGAAGGTAAAGGTTGACCCTCGTGTGCCCCGAATTCCCCCTAAGAGGGTTTGCTTAGGGACCGTCGGCAGTTGCGCTTCGTCCGGTCTGAAGGCGTCGGGCAAGATCCACGGAAAAGAACCCAAAAATCCTCCAACTCCCGGCCCCTCACCTGCGGCGGCCACCCCCGGCTGCGCGTACAGTTCCGCCAGCAGCCGCATCACGCTCCCAATCGACGGGCTCAGGTCGTCCAGGTTCAGCAGCGCGTCCCAGAGCGCCCGCAACAGCCGCGGCACCGCCTCCCCGGCCCCCCCCGCGATCGCGCCCGCCGCTGGCAGGAGCGCGTCGGCCGACGCCGCGATGACGTCATCGTCCCGGTCGCGTAGCCCGGCCAGCGCGGCGGGCAGGAGGTGCGGCGCGAGGAGCCCGGGAATCATCCCCGGGCGCACGGCGACTAGGTATTTGAGGCTTAGAAGGGCTCCGTGGCGGACTTGCCACTCGGGCCGGGAGCGGAGCACGGAGAGAACGGAGAGGGTGGAGGCAACTAGGCGCGGGGGCGCGGAGCGGAGGACGGCGCCGAGGGCCTGGGCGGTGGTCTCGCGGATGGGAGCGACGGTCTGCAAGAGAATGGTGGAGAAAGTTTCGGAAGAGGTTCCCGTGATGCGGCTTTGAAGAGTTTGAGATTTTTGGTTTGGCCAGTGACTGGGGACAGATTTGACCAGAGGTCTGCCGGGATTGAGAGATGGTCTTGCTGGCTTATATGATGTTGATGAATGAAGTATAGGCGTCTTCGACATTCCACTTACATGAGTTACGTGTACTGCTTGTCAAGGAAGCGTTTCTTAAAAGTATAGAATAACACTCTTGACGACGCATGGCTTGACTTGATGACTGAACACAAAAAAATCGGAGACTCTGGATCAACAGAACTTGTGCAAACCGTCAATAGATCGGTATTGTCAAGCCCTCTTCGCTCTAAGCCGCGAGACTTCTCCTCCCCTTGAAGATTAAAAAGAATCCACTTTGAACCCTGCTGGCTCAGGAGGACTCTGAGAAGCGCTCACCTGATCCGACACGAAGTCTCCAAAGCGGTCCAGGGCGAAGATGCACAGCAGGCGCACCGCGCAATCCTCAAGCCACGCCTCGTTTGAGCGCCGGGCTTCTAGGGCCGCGGCAGAGGGGTTCGAAGTTTCCAGGGGTTTGGTGATGCCAGCACTGGACGCGTGGGAGCTCAGGATCTCGCGAAGTGCAATGATGGCACCGTGGCGGATCTCCCAGACTGGACCAGGTAAGGAAATATGTTTGGTGTCGAAGAAGCCTCTGGAATGACAGTCCTTGGTTCATCGTGTGTCGAGATAAAGGAAGCTATTCCAAAAACTTTCCCAATGTTTTGACGAAAAATGTGGACTAAGACTCGGAAAACCACCACCGATGGAGCGAAATCTTCCAAAAACCACTGGAGGGAGACGGTGTTAAATTTGGGGCCCACTGTTTGGACCAAGATCGGGCCTCATCCGTAAGTTTCAACATTGGACGAAACGAGAGTGCGACCGCTTTCAAAACCTCAGGCTCCGTTTTCAAGAGCTTCATTCAGACGGCCAGGTGTGGAGCCTACACATAAATGAATTGACAACAATCCGCCCAGGTTCGAAACGCGGAATATAAGTGATGCTTCTCAGAGGGCTGAGCCACGTGACACGCTGTGGGGCGCCCACCTGGGTCGAACATCTCGTGCAGGAGGCGGTCGCAGAAGCTGGAGAACGGCCACGCGCCCGCAAAGTCGTCCTCCTCCGCGTCCTCGTCAGCCACGGCTTCCACCATCACCTGGAAGTCCCAAACAGAACGCTTTCAGGTAAACAGGGGATTCTCAGTGATCTAGGGTTTAGGGATCCTAGGGTGACATCCTTTCGTGAACAATCTAGCGAGTCTAGGCAAATCGGCGATCTCTGATTTCTATTCTCAGAAGATGTCCGGATCTCCGGAGCAGAGTAATCGATGCCTTCCCTTTCTGCGAAAGCCTGAGCTAATCTACTGTACGAGGACAGTGATAGATGATTCAGGAGGATGCTCTGTGCACCTCGATCCTGTCCCTATCGAGAAGAGCGCAAGCCGTGGTTGGCAAGCCGGAATGACGTATTGCCAAGTTACGCGTTCTAACAATCGCAGCGACCTTGAGCGGAGCACACACTTCCAAGGCCACGGCCACAAAATCCAAAAATCGAGCTACCACCCCCCCAGATGCTGACGCAATCAATTGCTGAACGCAATCGAATGCTGACGCCTCACCTTGTTCCCGTCCTGCGGCTGCTCCGTGACGACGGTCTTGCTGGCACGCTGCTTCTTTGCCGCAGGCCCCTCCTCCTCCCTGCTGACGTAAGCGGCCTCGCGGCCGCGCGCCTGCGCCTTGGCCTTGCGCTTCAGCTGGTTCCGCTCGCGCGCGCTCAGGTGGCCCATCCCCGAGATCAGCTCCTCCACCTTCTGGCGGCCGTCCGACGGCAGAGCGTCCGCGGCGGGCTTCTGCGGACACAATCGTGGGTGTTACTCGGCCATCAGTGTTCTGGTAGGATCAGACAAGAGAGACGTTTTCGTTGCCATACAGAGCCTCGATTCTGGTGATTGGCTTCCTCATGTGGGCCATCGCCAAGTTCAGCTCCTTCGCTTTCTGGCGGCCGTCCGACGGCAGCGCGTCCGTGGCAGGCTTCTACGGACAAAACAGTGGGTTGTCTCGACCTTTTGTCTTAGTGGAAAAGACAAGCTTTTGGGTCTTTACAGCCTCGTTTTGGTGACTGGGTCCCTCGGGTGGCCCATCCCGAAGATAAGCTTTTCGACCTTTTAGCGGCGGCTCGACGGCAGAGCTTCCACGGCGGGCGTCTGCGGACAAAGCAGTGGGTTGTCTCGACCTCTTGTCTTAGCGGAAAAGACGACCTTTAGCCGTCTACAGCCTCGTTTTCGGTGATTGGCTTCCTCAGGTGGCCCATCCCCAAGATAAGCTCTTCAAACTTTTGGTGGCGGCCCGGCGGCAGAGCGTCTCTGCTGGGCTTCTGCGGAAAAGCCCGTGAGTGTTTCCGGAGAAATTTGAAAGAGTCGGTTCCCGTCGTTCCTCCCACAATCTGGATGCTCGTATGATCCTCGCAGACCTAATTACATTCCGTCGGAAAGGTCCCCCGCCAGGTGTTGAAAAGTGTCATATTTGAAAACAGAGCAACCAGCAAAGAGTAGGAGGCGTAGGCAGATCACGAAAAATGATCATCAACATCTTTTATCCAATGATAAGATCAGAAAGACGAAGGATCAGACAACGGAGTACATTGGATCAACGAAATCCTAATTGCAGGGACCAGGACTGTCCCTGAGAGAGAGGAATCCGATGACAAGGCTACACATGGCCTAGAAGTTCTCACCACTAAAGCCTTTCACAGATGTAGTTACAGAACCTGTACAGAGCTCGCAATCCTCTCAGTGGGTAATGAAAGGAAGGTGACGTGCACGCAGTGCATTCCAAACAACAAATCACAGGACCGCGGAAGCATGCGAACGGGAAGATGCACCTTCTTTCGCACAACTAGCATCCGTTCCGAGGCTGGCTTGTTTCGAAGCGGAGCGCATGCTCCAGTCAGTGAAGTCCATATGGAGCTCTTCCGACTTACCTGCACCAAGTCTTCATCCTCGAAGATCTGATTCACGTCCAAGAACCGCTCCGCTTCTTCCAGACCTGCCGGAAGAAAGCGGCGCTTTGAAGTGCATAGAAATATCGCTCCAAAACTGCGCCACATTAGGGAGTAGCGTGTACTTCTTTTACCAAAACGAACATCAGATTTTCGTGGGAAGAAGAAACGAAGTGATCTGCTGTGGTGTAATCAGAAGGACCGAACGGGACGAAAAACGAATCTGACGGGAAGAGGTCAGTTGGTCTGGTTTGCGCCACGAAGCGCGACGCAAAGAGCACATTAGGTGCTGGGACGGCGCAGTGTGAGAGGTATTTTACACTGTATCACATGCGGTGGCAGAACAACTGGTCACGTCCGGTCAAGTGGTCAGATAGAATCTCACAAGAAAATCGATGAAGTAGGAGTCTCAATCCAGCGCCTGAGCACGAGAAACGATTCCCCATCTAGTCTGCGCTTCAGGATCTGTCTCCAGGTAGCTTTCGTTGTAGAAGGCTGACATGACTTCGGAAGACGGAACGCGTCAACTGAGGAGAAGAATAAAAGTAAAGAATTATGTCCAGCGCCTGAGCACGAGAAACGATACCTCACCTAGCCTGCGCTTCAGGTTCTGTCTCTGCTGCGCCAGCCGTTCCTGAATGGATCCCCCCACCGGTGCAGAATCGTATTCTTCGCCGCCCGACGAGAGGAGAAGCGCACCGTGCTCCAGTACTTTCTGGATGTCGAAGCTGGTGGAGTTCGGGGCAGAAATATTCATCTCGGTCAACCGTCAGCAGGTCATCATAGAGTATCGAATTGCATGACGTGACGGTTGCGGACGTACTACAATCGCGCTAACGAAGACAAGCAGCGATGGAGGGGCGGTCATATCTTCTTGGTCAGATGGTCAGAGGAGACGACTGATGAAAGTGCAAGAAGCTGATCGGGTCGGGATGTTCGGGGACCAGTGGACCCGCCAGCAGCGAAAACTAGGCAACAATATGGCTCGACCACTGACATTGGAGGTCCAATGCGATAGATTGGGTGCCACTATCCTTCGGAAACCCTCCCCTCTCGCTTATCTGCCTGACGATGTTACCCACTGGGGCCGCTTCAAGGCAACCTACCTCGAAAATTGCATCAGCCCGCTGTCCAACGACCCTTCAGACGTCCCCGATCCTTGAATGTCCAGCTTGTCCGTACTCAGCTGCCCCCCAGTGCTCGCCAGCTCGCCAGCTTTCTCCAAGCTCTCCACAGTAACATGAGGTACATTCTGGGCGATGGCCCCCACAGCCTGGCCGGCCGCCACACGAGTGTCCCACTTCTTGCTGCGCAGGAAGCGATGAATCTGCACAAGGAGGGGGCAAGTCGTAGCTTATATGAGGATTGCGCTGATGGAAGTCCGGAGAAAGCCCCAGCGGCGATGTGCCTTTTTCAGGTGCATGTGCTGAATGGTGGATCAGGTGAGCAAAGGGGTGGCAAATAGATAGATTAGCAACATGATGTTGCATGAAGAGTAAGCCTGTCTACTTATAGATCAAAGGTGCGAGGGTGAGGGCAGAGGTATGCAACAGAAGACAATGGATAGGGAAAAGAAACAAAGGCAAGCAGATGTAGGATATTCAAGCAGCGACCAGGATGAGGCACTTGCAAGAGCTGACGGACTGGAAGATTGGGCTACAAGGCCTCCAAACTATTCTGAAAGTGGCCCCATAAGGCTGCAGACTTGGTCCATTCTTCATCAACTTGATTCAACTTGATTCAACTTTCTTGACAGGTTGTAAATCTTTTCTGCCGACATTTGTGTGAAGGGCTACTTGCGTCAGATTCCTGGACCCAGATTTTGCTGGAGCTTCTTACATCTTTTTCTGGCCACCATTGGATTTCAACATGCAGTCCGGCTACTTCAAGCATCAAAGAGTCAGAGGGATGGCGAACAGACGCTTACTTTTGCAAGAAGGGCGCGGAGGCCTTCTTTGTGCAGCCCAACCAGCTCCCCAATCTGCTGCGCAGCATTGCGGCGAGTGGCGGGAGTGCCACCAGCTGCGAGTGTGTCAAGGACTTGTTACCCCAATGAAGGTCGAGGTTCATTGTTTGCCTGTTCTTTATTAAGTGGGCAATAAACCAGCTTCTAACCTACCCCTTAGGAAAGAATCGCACAAAACAGTACAATCATAAGGTACCTATGTCAAAAGAGTTCATTCCTGTGTTGAGGCACTTCAACTGCGCGCACCTTTAGAAGTCATAGTGGCTCAACAAGGGAGGGGGTCGCATTGATTGCAATGCAGAGATAAACTTTGACCAGTGTAGAACTGCGCTTGCTGTGAAACAAGACTTGCTGCACCCGTTCACCAACTAACAACTTGAATCACCAAAGTGCCGTAGACAAAACATTCACGCAGAAGAAGAAGGGGGACTTAGTTTGTGGTGCACAACACGACGGTAGTGCAAAAAAAGGATACTGTCCAGCAGCGTGAGGAGCCGGTCCAGCCGAGTGATTCCCTTGCCGTTCGCAGCTGGGTCGCCACTGGAGCTTGCCATTTTGCACATTCAGCAACCTCCCATCACTGCCGTTCTTTTGCTCAAGCAGAAGATCTGTACATCTGTATGCTCAACCGGTCTACCGTGGCCCACTGGCAACGAAGGCAACATGTGGCACGGGCCAGCAAAGCTCAGCGGCCACTACATATATTGCTAGACAGACAGCCAGGAGATCCTAGGAGCCTGGAGGCAGCTCGATACAATACAGTGTTCAAACAACAGAATCCGATCGCCCTGTCTGAGTTTCAGGCAGGACTTTAACCGTACTACTACTAGTACTACTATGATTCTACAGCCCGCGCTTCCTCCCCGTAGCAGGGCATGTACAGTAATCTGCAGTCGCTTTAATTAAAACTAGGATATAGGTTTTTTTTCAAATGGCCCTCTGGCACCGCTTCGAGAAACTTACATATCCACGACACAAAGGCTAAGCGCCTGGCCCCGAACCAACAAAACAAGGGTTCGAATCATAGGGAGAATTCTACCCTTTTTTTGCTGCCGTCACGGCAATGCCGCAACGTGAGCATTGAACGGCGTCGTTGCTTTCTTCAATGCTTGCAATTTGTTTCGGTCCCATGCACTCGATAGGCATTCAACTCTCCCTCAACTCTCCGTTTCAATCGCCGGGGCCGCGTGTCACATAAAGAGAGGGTGAAGAGAAGTTCACCACATTACAGTAGAGACTACACGGTATATGACGTCAAAATCATCAATGATCTTCTACAACGCCGTGCTTATATTGACCTGCCGTCCAATAAATGGACTGAATGGCTAGCGGGGAATACTTCATTTGCTCGCGAAGCTTTTGTGCTTAAGCTTGTACAGGTGCGAACTTCGTCCCGTTGGATTCCGGTTGCCGCTCCCCCTCGGGGCCCCCCCGCTCCCTCCTCTTGCAGTCTTCGCATCGTTGCACGAAAGTAGTCGGACAGTCACGGTGCCTAGAGGCAGCTGACTTCATTTTCTTGAGTAGTATCCGGTCTGCATCACAATAGACTCTAGGTAGTTCCGCTCTCATCACGGATTCGTATTCATCCTGTATTTATTACAAGTGTTGGCACCCCGGGTTGGCAATATCGGAACGTTCAGGCTTCTCATAAAACCTGGATCAGAGTCGAGAAAAGTCTTTCAGATCTTCATAAGTGACGGCCAGTTTGGCCTTGGTCGCTAATATGTTGGTATGGTTTTGTTAACGTGTGTTTGAGCATGTACGCTTTTGCTATTCATTGTCCCACTATGTTTACAAAGAACCGGATTAGTGCCACAAGCTAGCAGTTGCAAACCTTGACAATCTTGACAAGCAACCTTTTGGACTTTTTGGTAAGTATCTTCAAACCACATTCATAATTGGGTTGGGGCCACGTTGGGGCCCAGAAGGCCCCCAGAAGGACTAAAAATTCCTAGTACATTGCCTTGCATTGGTTGGTCAACGTCGATTCGAAGTTCACACTGACTCGGCCATGTCACACGGTACTAGCTACCCACGAACCGCTCGTATTCCACACTATATGAGAATACATGTGGTTTGCCATTTTGCTGCTTCTTGTTTGTTGTTGCGAGCTGAGTGCTGCTGTAGACCCTCCTAGGCCCGTCTAGCAGATCTGCTTAGGACAGTATCACAAAACTTTGGTATTGGCATTGCTGCGCGCGTGCTTTTCAACATGCATGGACGCTATCAGCCTCAGGTGTCTCCAAACAGTACCTAGCTAGAGTAAAGTTATCAGTGGATGCGTGACATTGTACATGATGTCGTCACTTACGATCAAGTCTACGAGTTTTGAGCGACTGCATCGTGACACAGCTTCCACGACATGGTAATACACATTGGAATCACGACTCAACGATAGAAAGCTTGCTTATGCTGAGATACGGGCGTGCGCATAAGAATTTGCCCCGGGCCTGCAGAACGTCAAAGAAGGCTCGGGCATCTTAGGCAAAACCTTCACTCCCTCACTGTGATTACTGTGCACAAACAAGGACTCATGACTAGCGGGTAAGTAGGCAGCCTGAGACCCATCAGCCCTCACATGCGATGTGACAGAGTTTGACACATACTGCAGCCCGGGGACTGCACTGCGACGGGCGAGGCGGAAGTACATCTGCACCAGCATGTCACGGCCGTCAGTCAGATGAAACAAGTTCAATCAAAACAAAGAGCGTTACTAGCGTTGCAGAGTTCAAATCCTAGGATACAAATAAGTAAGACTATGATCCAGAGTGAGGTCTACTAAGCCAAGGCCCCTTGGGCTACTAGGTGGACTGTCGCTTTTCACCTATGGCTTGAAATCGAACCGTCTGTTCTGGCCTAAATCAGATACAGTGCCTTCAATCAGTGACAGGTCCAAATCTAGACATACCCGGCCGTATGTCGGAAAGAAAGATCACTTGACCGAGTCTGCGCGAAACGTGATTGCCTGCAGCGACATGATTATAGCAGAAACATCCGAGCTACTCCTTGATGGCTGCTGGTGCCAAGCTGCGACGTTCCAATGCAAAAAGAACACCCAGGTCAAGGAAGGTCGGCCACGTTGCAAGCTTCCGTTGATCAGTCACCAAGCATAAGCGGGCGGCCCCGGAGAAGCGGAGGCCAGAAGAGGGCCGGGCCGGGAAGTGTGCTCTAAGCCCTGCAGAGGAGACGATACGACAAGGCAGGCTTCTTGGCTTCACAACCAATCTACCAATGGCCGGGTTGTGTTTACGTATAGAGTAACCAAGTAAGGCCGGGAGTTTGATGGGAAACTCGTGTCAATGCAGCTGATCAACGGCGGGTCCATTTGGTGTAGCGACAGAAGAGCTTGCAATCTCCTGTGGAGGATGATTAGTGGATCGACCGGGACCACGTCTGAATAGTGCACTCAGACCATGTAACGGTCGGCCCGTGGTAAGAACCTGGCGGTCCGTAAGGCGCAAGCGGCGGCGGTATATCCCGC
>DF238149.1:0-10665 GCA_000708835.1 Klebsormidium nitens | reverse complement strand
TATTCAAATATAACCCCCCGCCACCAACCGGGTCTGGGCCCCAAAATTCAAAGTGACAATACAGTGCCCTAGAGTTTCACTAGAGGGGGGCCGTGACCAAATGTGCCCACCGGAAATGCTCGTTTGGTCCGACTTTCATGGGTCGCCCTTTTGTACTTTCTCCATTTTCCGTCATCAACCGGGCACTCACCAGAACCTACCGGGTCCCGACCAGTAGGTCAAAAGTCTACCGGTACACCGGTCGGAAACCGTCTTTAGCTACCAGTAGCACGAAACCGAGCTCAATTCGGCCAAGTTTTCATCAAATGACGAGCTGAAACGTGTCATAAGGTCATCATTCCGTTGAAATCTGACAAGTGCTGACAAGTGCTGACATTTCAGCGGCGAGTACGGCGGGTGTACATGTGTACGTTTCCGACCGTCCGAGTGTACTTTTCGGAACCGACCGGGGTATACCAACATACCAAAGGGTCCCGGGATCGATTCCCACCATCGACCGTCAAAGTTTCTTTTTTTCTGAATTGTTTTGCATTTGTTTTAAAGAGTGCTAGTTTTGGCCCCACCTGATCCTGCGAACGCCCAAGGGTTAAAACCCCCGCGACAGTAACTAAACCGATTTTGCAGGAACGCACAGCTTTCGAATTTGTAGAAGCAGAACAAATTTCTGGGTAAATTTGGCAGCCAGATTCCAAAGCTCACTACGGTCTCATCTGCTCACTTCAGAGGCTATTCCCAGGAAGAATGCCTCTCCAGCGGGCAGTGGAGGCAGGCTCTTAGCACGGGACAGTTACGGTGCTTTTCGGCCCGGGGCAAAATTGCGGCGGGTTCCGCGCGAAGACCGTGGACAAATCGCACGATTAATTACATGTCCGTGCGCCGTGCTCCCGCCGGCGCTGCGCCCGGACTTTTTATGCGGCGCGCAATAATGCCGTAAAATTGGGGCAAATCCCGGGCGATTTTGCCCCGGGCTTCACCATTTGCACTTCGGAGGAAGTGTGACACCGCCCAATGCTCTAGGTACGGTATACGTACGTAGGTAGTATATACCTACGGCGGGCCGGGGCGGCCGACAAGGGGTACCGGTACTACCTAGGTACCTGCACTGCCTCGGTAGTGTCCAACTTGGAGGTGCACCAAGCAACCGGGGTCAGCAAGGCGGTAGGTACCAGGTAGACTACGTATCAGGTAAAGCCTACCTGGGTACCTGCAGTACACCAAGGTAGCGGTACCTTCTAAATTGATAGGCACGGTACCGTCGGTACGGTACAGGAGCTAGTACCTATGTCCTATGTACCTAGGTATGCAGGTAGAAGGGTAGGTACCTACCGTAGCTGATTTGTATGCCGGTAGTGGCCTGCATGGGTACCCAGGTAGGTACCGTGCGCACTGCGTACTGTACCACGTACTCGGTAGGTAGTACCTACCAGTACCGTACCAACACGCCGGTTGGGCATCAATTAATTGTTTTTGATTTTGCCCAAAATTTGCAATAATATTTATATTCTGCTTTTCATTCTGCCCAAATTTTCAAATGAGTCAAAAATCTAATAACTGATCTTTGATCATTTTTGGCTGGTAAAAAAAGGGTTGTTGACCATATATTCCAAAAATTTCAAATTTCTCAAAAATTCCAAAATGAGTTGCCCAAATTTCAAAACGTACGTAATTAATTATTGGGCAAAAATCTGCCCAACCGGCGTGTTGGTACGGTAGGTAGGAAAGTTTGAAATTCTGCGTGACCGTTGTGAATCACCGGGCGGACGTTCTACCTAACAGCTAGACACATACAAGTGCCCGGGGCATATTTCAGTTTTTCCCAAACGCGGCAGCTGACCCCCCCCCTTGCCAGGCCTACCGGAATGACCCCCACCTTGGCGATCTCTGGCCTCTAAAAGTTTGAGTGTCAAGGTCTGGATTGAGAACACCTTCCCACAGAGAAGCAAGAAGAATGGTGGACAAGCCTCAAGCCACCATGGATGAACAATGGCGCCAGCATCATGACAAAAGCTTAGGAAAGTGCTCTACAAAGCTCAGTATATCTTGTCAACATCTTCTTGGAGGTGCTGCATAACTTTCCCACATACATGTCTCTTAAATTTGCAGTTGTAAAGCCATATGTCAAGGCCCTTTTTCAAGGCAAATTGCCACAAAGTAGAAATTTTTGGGGCATATGGGAATTTTCTCGGGGGAATATCGGGGGAAGTACTCGCCGAGGTCCTACATGACCCCGCAGTTTCGCCCGCTGAAATTCGCGATTTCGTCGGAATATGGTACGGTGCGCGACCCAAATATATTGGTCTGCGGCAAAGTTCCGCCGGGCCGAAAATCACCATAACTGCCCCGTGAGGTTGCATGGGGTGTTCTGTTGAGTTCCTGCAGCATTATGGTGGGTTTCTGCTGAGAAGTGAATCGCAGACTGTGCCTCACTTACTGTGCTTTCGGTTGTCTGCAGTCTTTTGCACAGTTGAGCTAGGCCGCCAGAATTGTGTGGGCAATAGGCAGTCTGTAGAAAATGGCGCCTTCAAGAAAGACGGATCAGACCACATTGGACATTGCAGAGAGCATGAGAGAAGTTGTGCGGCAGAGGATACTCGTTGATGAGCATACTGGTGCGCCACCTTTGTGGCACGACCTGCCAGCTGAACTGCAGAGAGGCATTGAGAAGGAGCTGAGGAGTCTGGCAAAGCAAAGAGGGGTGGATTTTTTGGGCAAGGGAGGCCTGAGAAGGAAGGCTCAAAAGTATGTCCAGACGCTGCATGAACGAGGCAGGAAGGTCACAAAAGGGAAAGCAGATCCAGATTACCAGCAAATCATCGATTCACGTAGGGAGAAGCGGAAGTTTGTTGAGGTAGACTTCACAGAAAGGCCAAGGAAAATGTCCAAGGCCGACACTGCTGCCCCCAGTATGTCTGCTCCATCCCCCCAGCTTCAGGTGCATCCAGCTGCGCCGTCGTCAGCAGCTCGCAGTCCTCAGCCCCAGCTGCAAACCGCTCCAGTCTGTAGCCCCTCTCCCTCAGCCCACGAGAACCTCTTTCCGGACTGCCCATCCCCGCATTTCTTTGAAGGGGATCCCTCTTCTCCTGCCCCTTCCCCTGCTGCCGTGAGACGCCGGCTCGTCATTGGACAGTCCCCTGCTCGTCCAGCCGCCCCTGTTTCCCATTCTTCTGGCTGCGCGCCGCAGTACAGCATGTAAGTTACAGCACACTTGCTGCACTGCTTCCGTCCTGCTTGTCATGGGATCCATCTGTTGCCTACAAGAAAAGGCGTGAAAGTTGCTAGGAGTGTCAACATCCAAGCAGAAATGTTATGCACCGAGCATTCTACTCATTTGGACTTCGCAAATGCCTGCACGGAAACAGCTTTCCCTGATTTCAACCAACCAGCTCGAGTGTTAGCTGACTGGTCTTCTTTACCATGCTTGCAGGTCGGCAATCAAGGAGTTGATCGAAGCGCTGCCTGAAGTCACCTTCAGTGCATCAGATACAAGCTGCAAGTTTGAGCTTGGGATGGTAGTTCGGTACCACGAGCTTGGCTGGGCCCAGAACGATTTGTATGAGTCTGAGCACCTTCTGAGCTACACAGTCACAGTCAAGGAGGACTGGTCTCAGGTCATTGATGTACAGGTGGGTCAATTGTGCTTCCAGCCTGCAGAAATGTTAGGCTGTCATGTCTGTGAGGTTCGTCCCTGTGCTGTGATTGGCTGTGGGTTGCAAGATTTTAACCGAAGCTCCTCATGGTCTATCAAAAGCTACCTGTTTTGCAGTGGCCTGAATATGGATGCATAATGTATCCAGTTTCGGACAAGATCCTCGGGACCTTGGACTTCGAACAGTTCGTCATGTCCTGTCGATTTTCCTTGTCCAGTTGTTTTCGGCGCACTACAGTGCTGCGAAGAGTTGCTGCAGCTGCAAAGTAGGTTCTATGTGAAGCAGCGCCAGTTCCTTTTTGTGCCTGTGTTCCATGAAGTTGGATTTGACCTCTGCTTCAGCTGGTTGCCTTCTGCGCTCCGGAAAGATTCCTTCTTTCCAGATATGTGACTTTGGCTCTTCTAGTCATGGATATATATGCAATCCCATCATTGCCGTCCTTCAGGATTTCTTGATTGGAAGTTGCAGGATGACCATCGAAACGCCTCCACAAGAACAAGCAGAGCCGTTCATTGGGTTCAAGTCCAAAGACGGAGCATTTACCGTCCAGTTAGACATCCCAGATGAGTGGCCTTTGTGGAGCAGTCCAATTGGCATCGTGTCCTGCACAGACGCAGCGGGTGTTGAGTACTTCTCAAGATATCTTTTGGTACGAAACTTTCTCTATCATTCATGCTTTGCTAACAATGATTGCCAGTCTGCTCTTTTGGTGCACTGTGAAAAGCTTTTTACCAAATTGCCCCAGTTGAACATTGCTGTTGGAGGAGCAGGCTGGCTGCTATTGTATTCGGATCCCAGCATTCCTAAGGTGCCGCTGGTCTAGTTGATTGGGATGATGATCACAAACCTGCATCCTTCTTGCAGGATAAGATCGCAACAATGGCTTTGCAACCATCGGAGAAGAAAAGCTGTCTGTTACGGAGAATCCTGGAAGGGGTGAACCGCGCGCATCGAGAGAAAGAAGAGGCCAAGTGGTTGACACCCGAAGGTGAGAGTGCATTTCCGTGGGCGACTGAAGGTATGCTTGGTGTTTTCAGAACTCGCTTAAGAAGCAAGGCTCTACAAGTGCAGCACCATCTTCAACAGCCAGACTGTGGTTCTGAGGACACTCGCTTAAAGCCTTCCAATGCAACGGACCATTTGTTTGGTCGTCTTCTGCCAATCTATCTAGGGACTGAGGTCTTGGCAAAGTTTTGTCAAGGGCAGGAACAAGAATCGCGTCAGGTCCTCACGGAGGAGTTCTTCACTTGCAGGCTTTTACCTTGTTTACCCTCATCCAAATGCGGTCAACTCCATCTTCCTCTCGAAAGAGAATATGGACAAGCTGAGACCTGGGAAACTGGTTGATGACAAGATTGTCAATAGCTAGCTAAGGTGAGGTCCGTCCGAAGCCTCTCGTAGAGAAAGAACGGGTCTGGACAGCATGGGAGGTCACGATTTTCCCCGAGATGGCTTCGTTGCGCAATTGCTTTCTGTTTTCGATCCATCTCCTTGAGCATCGTGTCGAGCAACCGACCTTTGCGTGTGTAGACTTACTATCGCTTCCATTGTGCAGGGAGATTAAACTTCAGTGTCAGAAATCTGCGGCAGAAGTCCTCGTGTTCGACTCTTTCTTCTTGAAGAGAGTCGCAGAGGAGTTTGGGATTGCAGAGAAGAGCAGTACTCGACGGGTGCATGCTCCTATGGAAGAGATCCTACGATTTGCTCGCGTAGCGCGGCGGCAGCTCTCTGTCGACGACCTCTTCTCATACCGGTACTGGCTGCTCCCATTCTGCGACAGGTACGTAGCCCGTTAACTCAAAGCTGTGAAAGCGGGTTCCCGTGTATGTAGCGTTTGAAAACTGAAGTGCGACAAGAGAAAGAAGCAAACCCCCGGCGGCTGAGCCAACACTTTCTTGAACGTCCACTGACCAGTTTGTTTTGTCTAGCGCAAGACGATGATTTTTGCATCCTTTGATTTCGTGCAAGATCTACGAACCTGATAATGTCGATGCCTTTTCTGCACTTGTCCACTCATCCTTCTTTGTATCGCTGCTTCAAACTTTTCCAAAGCAACTTCTCTTATTTTCTGCAGGCTTCACTGGAGCCTGCTCATTCTCGTGAACGAGAAGGGGCTGGTTCATGGTAGGTGGGACCCGTCCTGCATAATCCACTTGGACTCCCTCCGCAATTCCCGACTCCACAATGGCATTGAAAAGTACCTAAGATGGTGAGTCGAAGCGCGAAGGTTTGTCAACGAAGGTTCAGTGTTACCAACTTCAGTTCGAAGACACCTTCTTGTGCGATTTTGATGAAGGCTGCTAAGGATCTGGAACACCTCTTTGAGAAGACTTCTGATCAATCGAAACAACAATTGACTTACAGGTCGTGGCACTTTGCAGCGCGACAGATCGTGGCACTTCGCAGCGCGACCTGTTGCGCTGCGAAGTGCCACGACCAGGTTGCCCGATGCACCAATCGTCACCGACCTGATGGGATATTCTTTGACCCAAACGCAGCTGAACTTGTCTCTTCATTTATGCAGGGTCCTCTCCAAGATTTGGGTGCATCGAAAGTGGATCGGAGAGAGGGCGCTCAGAAACGGCCTCCTTCCTCAGTTCCAGGCTTCGTCCCTGCCCTGCACCAAAGCTCTAGTGAGTTGTTTCGCCAATCATGTGCGCACCGTACACTTTCTTGCACTCTGCAATGGGGGACTGAGCAGGCCCTTGCATGAGGGGCCCTTGGAGCAATTCCAGCGTACAGGTCTGATGTACCCGCGAAGTTTCCGTTTGGAACGGTAATCTGAACCCACTTGATGTGCAGGTTCCGCAGCAACGTGCAGGTAGCGATGATTGCGGCCTGCACGTCCTTCTCAACGCTCGAACTATTATGAGAAGTCCAGCCTACTCCGTGGCCCTTGTAAGTGCCAAGTCAGCCGTCGGGTTTCGTTGTCTGTGCACAGCCACGCTTGCCGCCTGTCTTCAAGGTTTTACCTTTGCTCCTCATCGCCATGGCCTTCTTGAAAGTCTCGTTCCGGACTGATTTGTTTCCTGGGAATGCGAGGGTCCTTCCTCTTGATTCGTACCTTATTTCGCTGCTTTTCGACCCTGCTAGTTTCTCTTTTAATCGACATGTATTACTGCAGCTGCAAGAGGAGGAGCTACCAGACAGTGGGGATGGGCCAGATACACTACGAATGTTTCTCCACAACTTTTTAATGGACCAGGCGGAGACGCAAGGCCCTAATAATTCCATTATAGAAGCCAATTGGTTTGCATGTGCACTTTATTTATTTCACTTAAGCAAAGTGGGATAAGTCTTGTTGATATGCTACGAAACTTGATTGCAGTATGTAGTGTACTTTGTGAAGCTAAGGTCCGTCCATCCTCTCAAAACCGGGTCATCGTTGGCTTTCGCTTTATCGATTTTGCTTTTGACTGGAAGCTCAACGGTTCTTCCGACAGTCGCTGCGTGCTTGCCGGCCATATGCTTGGGTCGACTATCATGTGCGCAGCTTGCACATGCATGAGTGATCGATGTGCCATGAAGTCTTGCAGTGTCATTGGGTAGCAAGCTTTGCAAAATGAAATGCGAATTGTTGTATTTTCGTCCGGCCGCACAATTATTGACCTCGTCTCAATCCATCAATTGTACGTATCTTCCACAAGCACTTGACCATGTTCAATGTAGGCTAGTGACAACTGCTGAATCATGCCGGGTAGAAACAAGAAAATTCACTATAATTGATTCTGGAGACAATAACATACGGTGTTATACTGGCAGTGCCATATGCATACTGTCCGGGCCAAACAGCTATTATAGTAGCGCCGGAAAAATATATATTGTGCATACGTGTGTGCTCAGTGATGTACTCAACTGACATACCCCACGCGCTCATGGTGCGTACTACTGTTTCGATATGCGAGGGGCCTAGCGTAATTGTGCAACTTATATTGTTTAGCGCTGCACATGTTGATGGAAAGACGCGCACATGGATTTAGTGACGCATTAATGGGTTTCATTATTACTCATCGACGGTTCTCCGACTGAGCTCTTATGATCTACTACGCTGTTTATGCTAGGCTTCTTTGGAATCGTCTCCTCAAGTTTATTCAATAATCAAAGCTAGCTAGATGATCACGGCTCTTTGCGAGCCAAGGTATATAAAAAATAAGCTACGTACTTTGCATGGCTGCAGGTCACGTGTGCCCCCACGGGGCCCACTGCCTCCACTGCATGGCAGGCCATATGATGCCAGGCGGGCGACATTTACCGCGTCGGCCGCGTAGTAATTCGCCCGGCCCGACCGGTCAAAGTATGAGGGCAGGCCATAAGCCGCTGGGATTTGCCGGAGTGATCGGTCAAAAAGGTGTGCTTTTAGAACCGATTGTGCCCAAGAGGGCAGCGCCTATACCCAGGCTTTGACCCGCCTTATCATATTCTGGGCACACGGACGCGTGGCTGCGCTTATACATATGGGCAGAGTATAAGAGCTTCAACCTTGCCTGCAATATCAGTCCATCAGGTGTGCCTTTTGAACCGGTACGCAGCAGGCCGCGAGGCGTACCGTACCGTATATCAACGAGGTAAGCATAGCTTATCTCATGGTGCCCACTGCCGGCGTTAGTACTGTACCACGTACCTTGGGGTTCGTGACTTCCGCACAGCCGGCCGGTTGACCGACCGGGGCCCATTGAATCGGTCCTGTCACCTGAGATCTGGGAACCGACCGTTCAGGAGAAATCATCCAGCAGGATCACCCGACGGCGCGCGGTACCTTGAGGTGCAAGGTAAATTTCACCTTGGTTAGAACGGGATGCGCGGTTACGAAAAATGTGTTGCAGCATACGGAACATATCGGTCAGCTTCGCTGCAACGTCGGTCAGCCTGGATTGACACTAGAAGTTAACCGTACGTAAGAACTGCCATCCTCGGAAGGGACCGGATCGGCCGTACCGTCACGGTTCCTTCTTGCTGAACTCGCCTGAAGAAAATTCGGAATTTTGAGCGTGGTGTCAAGGCATGTCGAGCGAGTCGGTCCAATTGGCCCGGCATATGGACTGATAAGCTTGACACTTAATGCCAAATTTAATATGAGGCAAAGGTTGCAGAAATTAGTCTCAAAGAAAACCCTAAATGCCGCGTGACCGAGTGCCAGAACGCGCGCGAGACTGTGTACATCCATAGCGCTGCTGCTGCGACTGGACGGGCCGTCACAATCAATCATCATGACATTCAATAACTTAATATCGCCTACTATTTAATTCTTGTTGCTGGATCGAAGCTAGTTTCAGCGAGCGCGGCCACTAACTTCAAAGCATCAACGCTTTTCCATATGATTATGTGCACTGTGTGCAACATGAGACGAAATAGCTCATGTGTTTGGACCGCGCCCATCAACATATAAAAGTTCTCGCTGCCGGTATATTTCGATGGACAAGACCGTCCGGCGCATGTCACGTGAGATTTACGTACGTGTCAATTAGTACAATTGACGCGACTTTAAGAAGCTCCGGTGCATGATGAATCCACATTGCAGACATGGTGCGCACGCATCATTCGGCCTGTTGCCTAATATACAATGAAATTGACATGGCATTTACTTTGCTTTATGGCACTGCACTCTATTGCAGGACGAGGTGATCGACTAGTGCACAGGCGATTTATATGCAATTTCGGAGACCGAGGACTCGGCGGTCCAGACCGCAATGCATCCCCAGAGTAACCGCGGATTGACCGTGGTTTGCGGATCTTGAGACCGAGGTCTCAAGACTCGAAACCGCGGTTTGGGGGTCGGAATCCTGAGGTTTCATGGCTTGAAAATGGGGCAAATAAATAAACCGAACTTGTATTGTTTGCCGTTACAGTTCTCCCTAAAGAAACAAAGCGTAAACTTGGACTTAAGCTCTAGCCACCACATGTAACAAGCTCCAAAACACAGCTCAGTGTTTCATCGACGCGAAAAAAAGATACAAGAAAACAAAAAGTGAGCACGTTTTGATTCGATCTTGACGTCGCGATTGCAAGCTCCGGTCAAGCGCGATCGATTATGTCGACCGCGTATATAAACCTATAAGCCGTATATTATCGACCGGTCCGACCCTTATATTAAATGAATGTGCGGCCCCGTATATAACTTCAGTCGAAACGTAGACTGCGGGCAGCCCATCTCAAACCGCGATCTTGGATTCTGAGACCGCGGTTTGTCGTTGGTTACTCCAAGGATACTCCGCGATGCATCCACGGTCTAACCGCGGTACCCAGAACCGCATATAAACCGCCTGTGTGGTAGTGTGGTGCATAAAAACGAACCAAATATTTTGCAGAGCGTCCACCCACTTTTCAGACATCCTATCACAACGCGCACATATATCGTCAACTAAATAGAATGCAGTTCTTGCTGCAAAGCATCAAAGTCTTCCTCTAGCTCTTGCTGCCGGTCAATAAGATCAGACTCTAGCTCATCAACATTCAAGTCCCCAGCCATACTATCATCTGGGTCAGACAACGCTGCCTCCTCTGCTTTCCGTACAAGCTCGTCCTCCTCAACAACACGCGGTTTATAAACACTTCCCACCCTCTGCATCTTTGCCCGCCACTCCGCCAACTTTTCTGCCGCATCCGAATCAAACCAACGCTTTGCGTACTTCTCCGCTCTCAAATCCTTCAGCCGGCGTACCTCCTTTCTAGCCTCAGCGCATGCTTGCACACGCTTCCGATGAAACATTAACCGGTACTCAAACTGGAGCATCTGCAAGAGCGCGCTCAAGCGATCGCGTCCGCCGCCATGCTGAGTGTGGTTGATGTGTACATGGTCTTGGCCCGCCAATGGCTCTTCTCCATACCCTGCAGATACGAGTCGCTTGTTATAGAGTGCAGTTATGGGGTGACTGTGAGAATCCGATGCAACAAGAAGTTGAGCACAAACTCTGTACAGAACCGCATTGGATAAAGCGGGGGTCGCCGGTAAGGTGCCGGGCAGTGCCGCCGGCACCTCGCGGCACGGTATAAAGACACATCGCCGCTCGGCAACGGCGAC
>DF238152.1:0-10568 GCA_000708835.1 Klebsormidium nitens | reverse complement strand
ATATAATCAGGTTGAGCTTATCAGCGTGTCTACGGCTATAATTGCCTAATAAAGATCCACGTGTTACATACTTTTTCCGGTCGGCGCCAGTCGGTAATAAACGGTAGCAACCGGCACTCGCCCGATAGTCACCACCACCTCCAGTTTCTGCAGATCTTGACCAGATCTGAACGCAAAAAAGGGTCTGCACCCTGTCGAAGCTCTTTCAAGAGGCCTTTCAACAGAGTTCTGTTGCACAACCGCCATGGCAGCCACAGAGGACGGCGAGGCAAAAAATGTCTTCTGGAACGCGACAACGGAAGCACATTTCATCACCATATGGGGCACTGAATATACTCGCATTGGAAAGGGAAATTTCAGCAAGCATAGTTGGGAGCAGGTTGCAACGAGCTAAACAAAACGCTTGGTGAAACAGAAGGCCATTTTCTTGTGAAGCATTGCAAAACAAAGATAGATACCCTCAAGAAAAGGTACAAAGAAGAGCTCAGCAAAAAGAACAGCACGGGATCTGTGAATACCACCTGGTTGCATTTTGACAGCCTTGCTTCCTATTTGGCCACCTCCTCCAAGATGACCGGAATTCCTGGCTCTTGCGACTCAAGTGCACCAGCACCGCTAGTAGTGGAAGAGTTGCAAAGCCCCAAGTCCTCTGACAACCCGAGAACTTCGGAATCAGTCAATCCAGCTGAAGTGCAATCACCTGTGGAAGAAGATCAGATCTTGCCCGCGGCTGCTGCGCAAGTTGCAAATGCAACACCAAGCAGTGTTACGTGCAGCAAGTCACAAGAAGAAACGGATGGAAAAGCACGCAAGCAGACAGACAGCAAACAAGCCAGGGTTCCTCACAGTCCTGTCACAGCCTTCAACGACAAATTTGGGAAGAATCCGGCTGTCTCGGGAAAGGGAAACAGTAAAAGGAACACATCATCAGAGGTCAAATCACCCCCCCGGCACAGCGCACTTGCAAAAGAGTTTGGGAACTTTGTGAAAGTGTTTGCTGATTTGGGGCAAAGAGGTCTAGATCTCGAGGAAAGTCTTGCAAACAACCAGATGAATCAGCAAAATGCCTTGGCAGAACGCAGCGAGGCAGTTAATATGCAGCTTGCGAAGATGAAAATGGAGCTCATGGTTGAGGTAGCCAAGATGAAAGAGGGAACGGAAGCATCTGGAAGCAGGAAACGAGCTCGAGAAAGCCAAGATGCAGGTGGGCAAGCAGTTTGAGTATTTATAGTCCACTTTGTTGTAGTCCATTTGCAGTCTACATATTGTTTGTGTTTTGTTTTGAGTCTGGATGTTTGTTGCAACCTGTCTGTGAGCCTGAATGCTTGTTGTACTGTATTCTAAATATTATTCCTAAGACGTTATAGGTCCTGATTCCTTTCCAGATGTGGTTTTGAACAAAACGATAAGGAGTGACGGTTTCATAAGCGTGACTATGTAGCTTATGGAAGTACGAATTCATGTCAATGCTTTGAATCCTTCTTTTCATGTTGTGGAAATCTGCTCTGTTGCATCACTGTGCAATCACAAATTGCTGTAACAAACAAGGTAATTGCATGACGCAATCGTCAATAACAATCACTTTGCGTGCAGAAACCACGGATTAGGACAACGCAGAATGTTATTTACTATTATGACCGGTAAGTTGGTGACGACTCACCAGAAAACTTCATGATCACTGATCTGTACATCTAAATTCTAAAAATTTCTCTGTCATTGGGCTGAATGTTGCAAAAATTTGTCTAATCCTATTCAAGCATTCGGGATGCAAAGTCAGCCAGTAGGGCATTACGCACGTCCCTCCCTATTGCTTTACTCTGAGCCTCCGACTCAAGAACCTGAATATCATCGTTCTCTCCAGCAAGATTGTTGGGATGCTGATCTTGAAGATTTTCATGATCGCCCGGCTCTCCGGCTCTTTGGCAAATGTTGTGCAGGACACAACATGCTACCGAAATGCGTCCAACCCACTCTACTTCGGCTCCGCAATTCTTCAAAATCTGCCATCGATTTTTTAGAATGCCAAAGGCATTTTCTATCTTCACCCTTCCCTTCCTCATGTTCTTATCAAAAAGGTTTTGCGCCTGATTGCCTACTGATCGTGCGTTGAATGGTTTCAAAATTTGTGCCTGCAGAGGATTTGTACTATCTCCAAAACAATGTATGGTTTTATGTCCTTCTCTCCTATTCTTACAATCGGTCCTTGTAACACAGATTTTTCTCGCAATTTCTGCCAGATGGAAGAGGCCCGCAAGTGAGTGGCGTCGTGGCTCCCACCCGGGAGACGAGTACACACGTCCCAGAAGATCCTCCGATCGTCACAAATTCCTTGTAGAAGAATTGAATGGAAGTCGTGTCTGCACCAATACTCGGCGGCGACTAGAGCAGCTCTAGGCCTCCTATAGATTTTAATGTGCGACCCATCAATTGCCCCTCACATGTTGTCCAAACATGTTGTGCTTTTAAATTCTGCAATGATTCTCGTTAGCTCTGCTCCCATTGGCATGAAGATGTGCCTACGTAGTAATGAATCAGGATTGGACAAGGCGTCTACAACAATCTGAGTATACTTTATGACGGTGCTTTCGCCTACCCCATAAAACCTTCCAACAAACTTTGACGAGTATCCATGTGCCAATCTAAAAAGTACAAATGCAACTACCTTTTCTACAGCAATCGCTTGTCTGAATTTCGTATTCGCATGTTCTACAAATGGTCGCAATTCTTCCACGAGTTCGCAAAAAGTTTCGAACGACATTCGATAGCTTTTCCTCCATTGTTGGTCAAGCAAAGCTGGTGAGCTTTTCCAAATACACCCTTGTATGATATCCCATTCTGCTTGCTGTCTTGGGAATATCCACCACATTCGATTAGCGCCAAAATTTCTTTCGATGTCCACCTCTACTTCGGATTGCATGACAAAGGCCATCATAAGAGCCATAATGGTTGCGGCCATCGCCATAAGGCGCTCAAGGAATCGCAAAGCCATTCTGTCTCCCTTCTTTCTAAATCAAGTATGTTCTACCTTCGCTGTCAAATCCATCCCTGTATCAAAGCAGGCCGGGCAGTAGAAATGACGAGCAAACCCAGAATGCTCATACCCGTACCATTATCCAGTTTGACCAATATCATGATGTTCGGTCTTTCAAAGCTTTGTTGTTTTCATACAGCCCAACAAAGCTAACAACTCAGATTTTTGACATTTAGTTGAGGTTTCCAACAACGATCATGAGTTTCTTCCCAATATTCGGAGGTCTTTGACCTTGAAGACCGGAAGTCTTGTTGCGCGCGGGGATGCGACAGGTTCGTCTCAAATAGCCCTAGCATGCTGGACTCAAGACTGCAGCATCATCATGAACTAATTCACGGCAGTCCTGGACCGTTGAATAAAGCTTCTCGAACGTGCAATGTCGACTTACGCGCGCGCAATAACCGCCAGCCCCGTGGCCGAACGACCGGATTTTTGTAATGTGAGCGATCGGCGTTTTCCGGCGAAATCACCGTGTCCGGCCGGCCGTTTTACCACTGACCGGCCGGAAAATTTCAGGTAAGTGTGAGCGTAGTATCAGACCTGCAACCAAGGAGCTCCACCTAAAGGGATAAAGGCTAAAGCCACTGAGTGAGTGAGTCCAGGATTTTCAGACCATGTGCTCGCGCCTGGACAGCCTGTCTGCTCTTCGCATCGCCTTTGCTGAGGCCGCAAAACACGCGCTGTAGATCATAGTTACAGCGCTGTAGCTGTCCATGTAGTCCAGAGATCTGCCTGCTTAGCTTACTAGTTTCCGACTAGCTAGTCATGAAGCTGACAATTCATTGGAGGAACATTGAATAAGCAGTCTGAGCAGACAACTGAAGAAAGAAGCCAGCGGGGGATTGCCGCGGCAGCAAGACTGCCACGGAGCTAGCTGTCGAAGGCAACTCGGGTACTTGCTTCCATCTGCACTATCGGTAAGTCATGTTTTCCAATGTTTTCCAATCCCATAGGGCTTTAGTAACTCCATTATGATGTCAGCTTGACGTCCTGCCAAGGGAAGCCTTCCAAAGCAGTGCGGAAAGACGCAATGTTCTGGTTGAATTAGCAACACGCCGTTCAATTGCTATAATATCCGCTTAAAGTCCTGTAACAAAAGTTCGTTCAAGAGATGCCAGCCAGGTGCGTAAAACACGTGATTATTCATCCCGTTGGCTTCACCGTTCCCTGTTGATGGCCTAAACCTGATTAGGTGTCTCCCGTGGTTGACAGCTTGGAAGCTTGAGGGCCTGTCCGAGCTGTCCAAGTTTTGGACCGAAGTATTCCTGCCGTTATGTTTGCTGATGTCATTCAATCCACTGTAGTCGATAGCGTACAGGGCGTGTCCGAGCTCCGGCGCAAAGTGTTCATGCCGTCCAGCTTGCCAATGTCATTCAATCCACTGTAGTTGATAGCGTGGACTCGGACAGGGCCTGTCCGAGCTGTCCAAACTCTTGCGTAAAAAGTATTTCCGTCATTTGATTTTCTGATGTCAGCAATGTCTTCAGCTGATTGCACGGTTTGTTGCTTGTGCAGTTTGGGATGAGGCAAACTTCAAGCAGCGTGGATTCTGCCTCAGCCCCGGTCCCGCCTCTGTTGCAAACATGCCTGACGCCTGTGGAGAGCGGTGGAGGAGATCCAAGTATGGAGGACTCGAGAATGGAGGTGATTTCTTTGTTGCATCTCCTAATGTCACCGAAAAGGTGCTGTTCAGGACGACGGAACGAGCTTGTTGCAACTTTGTCCTGCTTCTCAACCAAGACAGCCTCTTCCTTCTGATTTCCCCGCAGCAAAATGTGGCAGACTGAAGTGTGCTTAAGGAGTTTTAGGTTTGGCATCACCAGGTCTGGTTATTTTACTCAAATCTCAGCCTTCTGTACGAGTATGCATCTGTTTTCCAGGTCTGAAAAAAAACAGCCCATACGCAGCTCATGGCTATATCGATAGCTTTTCACAACTGATTTTCATATGGTGTAGACAACACGCACAAGTCTTCAGCGGCCAGAGATGGGTTGATTGACCTTCAACAGTCTGACATGGGTAAAACCCTCTCAAAATTATGTCGATAAAAAGGGCCATCAATTTTGGACACAAGGCACTGCCGAGGTGCTTCCCATTGATCCTGGGTTGTCGGAAACCTTGTGTACGGTGCAGAAACGTTCACTTAAAAGCATTCTTGCGACTTAAAGCATCCTTCAATCTGACATGTTCCGGTCCTTTCTCGTCTATCAGGAGAGTGGCGGTTCAAGCAACGAAGCAGAGTCCGACGGAGAGGACATAGAGGACGTGGAATTCCACCGGGAGGAAGAGTCTTCTGACGAGGAGACCTCGCAGGTACGGGCGTTCAGGGATGATTCGCCTCAATCACTGGGCCGTTCCCCAGTCTGTGTTTACGCTGCGATGGACGCAGAGCTTTGGCCGTCAGACTCAGAGTCGGGCATGCAGTTGGAGGGGCGCAAGCGAAGCGAGCGGGGAGAAAGCGATCAGAGCGCAGAGTCCCAGCTACGTGGGAGGGGTCGTCGCCGGGTGATCATGTCGTCATCGTCTAGTTCGGAAGCGGAAGCCGATGAGGGGGGGGGACAGTCGGCTACGTCGAGCGAGTGGGGCGACCTTCATGATGACGACGACCATGCATGGGACTGGGACGATGAGCATGAATCTGGAGAGCTGCGCGAGTACTTCAGCGTCTGCCGCATCGACCTTCATCTGGGGCAAGATTACAGGGAGTCCCTTGCGCCCCAGGTGTGCCCACTTTCTGTAGTTGGAATGTCCTTCCGTTTCTTCTTCAAAAAAATTGGAGCTGAGGCCTGAGAAGTCTGTCCAAAAGTGTACAGTGATGAATATTTGCCCTACTTCCTGGTGTATCCATCTACATTCTCAGACAATCACTTTATTTTTTGAGAAGGTACTTGCACACAGAGCTGGCTGTCTAGATGTCCAAGCTTTTATGAAAAAATTTCGGAATTCTGTGTGATGACGTCATCAACCTCGACCACAAAATCTTTCGCCAAACCTCGGACACTTGGACAGACTCTCCAGCCCAGCAGAGCTTGCTCACAGAGCTGGCTGTCCAGATGTCCAAGCTTTTGTGTAACAAATTTCGGAATTCTGTGTGATGACGTCAGCAACTTCAGTCACAAAATGTTTTGTCAAACCTTGGACACTTGGACAGACTCTCAAGCCCAGCGGAGCTTGCAAACAGCTTTTCTAGCATCTGTTTGCAGCTTGCCCGTTCGTGCTTCCACTTCATTTTCCATCGCGGTGAACTTTGGGATTGACGAGAAGCATCGGCTGAACGGCTCCTCTTTCTGACGTGATCAAAGTGCACATGTGCAGGCGGTGTTCCAGCCTGGACAACCGGTGGATGCTCTCGTATCCACAAGGGCCGCCGCAGCCGGGCCCTCCGTCCCAGATGCTTCCAGGTCTGCCCCTTTGACAGCGGCCACGTCAGAAGTTCCTACCCGCGTCACCTGCCGCACCGCAGTGCAGGAGACGACGCCCTCTCCTCGGGTAGGCACAAGATTGACGGGTTTCGTTCTCTAGAGCTTGAAGCACTTTTTGCACTTGGCCGTCAATCTAGGTGCGAGAAGTTGGTGTGAAGTAATCCTTCGTTCCTTCTGGTGACAACAACGCAGACGGGCTTGGTCGAAATCAGTTGCCGGCGTCATTGCACAGACTTCTGAAGACTTACTGCAAAGTGTCCAAGCTTTTTGCCAAACTCCTTCTGAGTGAGGTCCCCGATGACCTCACCAGGGCTCTATGCTCGCCCAACATCCGTTGTAATTTACGCCACGGACCCTCTCAGAGGTGTCCAAGGTGTCCGAGCTTTTGCCAACACGTTTTTATGCAAAGCGCGCGTCTGACATCCATTGCATTATCTGCAGGAGGTCGGGCAACGGAGCACAACCCCTTTTCACGGCCTCGTTGACCCAAGCCACTTCAGTGACTTCCAGCGCAATCTGAGAGCCGAGAGGCAACTGGCATCCTCGCAAACAGCAACCACGGCTGGCATCAACCGCCCTCAGGTTAGCTCTATAAACTTGGTCTTCTTATGGAACACTCATACATAGGGCTCGGGTCGGTATCTTGATGGGCTTGCTTTTTATCGGACGACTGGACTCGGTGCGCTGTCCATGTGTCCAAGGTTTTGCCAAAGTATTTGTGGTTGCGTTCTGCTGACATCATCGCATCGGCTCCGGAATAATCGTTTGTGAAGCTTGGGTAACTTGGACGAGCCAGGCATCCGCCAAATGATGTCTAAAATGATGCACTAGCTTCTAGAAATTTTGGCGCTTGATAGGCTGTCCAGGTGCCTTGGGTTTTGCGAAAGTGTTTAACTTGTGGCTGCGTTTGCTGACTTCATCATGATTTGCCGCGCCGGGGCTGGAATCAAAGTGCAGGCACGCAGATGGTCAAGGGTTTGTTGTATGTATGCAGATCTGTCAGCAGTCGGCCTGAGGTTTCTTCCTTCTCTCTGCAGGAACCAAGCCCGGCTGTTGAGGCTCATGCGCAAGTGCAGACCGGGTTGCCATCACAAGTGGACCCCATCCTGGCAGCCGCCCATTTCTTCCACGGACTTGGCGTCGTGACTGTCACCCACGACCTCCAGGAGAAGCTCTTTCCGAACGGCCAAGTCCGGAAGGCTCCCTGTCGCTGGGGGTCCCTCAAGCCCTGGAAGGAGGCAAACCTCAGCAACTGCCTTTCCGAATTTGCCAAGTCGGGGCGCAACTCCATCGCCATCGTCACGGAGAAATCTGACATTTTTGCGCTCGACGTGGACGTGAAGGACGGGGGCTTTGAGGCGCTCGAACGAATGCTCGACGAGCATGACAATTTCCCAGTCGACACGCCCCGCCTAACCACCGGCAACGGGGGGCTGCACATTCTCTTCTCCCTATCCCAGTCTGAGGAGGCCGGCCTGCTCAACTGCAGTAACAGAGCCCGGATCCGCTACAAGGGCAAAGCGGTGGGCATCGATGTGCGCGGAAGAGGGGGGATGCTGTACACAGCACCCAGCAGCTATGTGGGTCTTGATGGTACGCTGCGGCGCTACATGTGGGATCGGGAGATCTTGCCCGACCGCTCCAATCTCAGAGCTGTGCCAGACTGGCTCATATCCATCCTGAACGACGGCGGTGAAGCACCAAGCGGGGGTGTGGTGTGTGTAACTCGGGAGGGGAACAAGGCCAGGTACGTTTTTCAAGCTGCCTCAATGCTTCATATGCTGAAATTGCCATTGTTGTTCTGGTCTCCCAGGTTTGAGCGGGGCCTGCCCAAGCTATCCAAACTGTCCAAACTCTGGATCAAGTTTTTCCGGTCGCGATTTTCTGACGTCATCAAGCCACTGTAGTACTTTGCGTCAATTGAGTGGACAGCCCGGCCCAGGTAGCCGGACGATTTGTCCAAGTGTCCGTTGTAAGGAAGGGCTGTTTACTGATAGGATGCGTGTCTTCAAAAGCAAAGTTGGTCATGGCACACCTAAGCTGTCCAAGCTTTATGCATGAAAAAACTGTGGCAGCGTACGATTTACCTGTGGACGGTGACGAGAATACCTCTGATTGTTTTTTTGGGTCTGTGATTGCTCGCTTCCATTAAGTTGAAGAAGGTTGGTTGTAGTATTAACTTTTCGTTTTAACCTGTTCAAGGCAAAAATGGGACTTCTTGGAGGTAGTTACTACCTCAAAATGCTTATATGAGGTCTGATGCCTTTTCCTTCTCGACTAAAAGGCGACCCTCTTTCACGTCACAGGCGGACTTTGAAGAAACCAGTCTGGATCTTCTTCACTTTTTTCAATGCCTTGATTTTCTGGACGCGCTCTCTTGCTCACAAAGTCTACTTCTGGTGTTCTTTGAGATCACTACCAGCATTCTATGTTTTGGCTTTGACATTTTTGTCTTGTTAATTTTCGCAGCGAGTCGCAGGCTGTACCTTATGGACCCCCTCGTCCGATCGAAGACCCTCAGCAGATTCCCCCAGCAGCGGTCCTGCAGCGCGTCAAAGCCTGCGTGGCGGCCACTGGCGACAGCGCTTCCCGCTTCGATCGCCTCAAGGAGGGCGTCAACGGGCCGATGTACGTCTTTCGAGTGGACGGTTTGCGCCGCTGCCCATATGGCAATCATCACAACGGCTCGAACAACTTCAGCGTGCTGGTGCGTGGCAGGGACCTGCTTTATTGCTGCAGCAGCTCGGAGTGCCATGGGGTTTGCCCCTACCCGAAGATCGGAGAGCTCACGCGCTCCGAGGCCATGATCGGGGGTGCGACCGGGGCCTTCCATGCTGACGACTCCACCGCGATCTCTGCGCTGGACAAGCGCTTCGTGGATTTTTGGGCCTTCGAGGGGGACGTCGGTGGCAGCAAGATTGTTGCTGCAATGTACGCACGCTGCGGCAGGTGGGTATAATGTTAACTGGACGGCTGTGCTTTTTGCGCGCATGTCCGTGGAGAACTTTTTTCTGATTTCCTCATTGTTTGGTCTTTCTGGACGCTTGACCAGTCAAGAGTTTCTTGAAGTGTTTATTGGTTAGTGCTGCCATTGACAACAGTCCGGGCCTGAGATTGTGTCCAAGTGTCCGAGGTTTGGCAAAAGATTTTTGTGGCCGAGGTTGATAATGTCATCACACAGGGTTCCGGAATTTGTTTCATAAAAGCTTGGACATCTGGACAGCCAGTCCAAGTGCTCGAGGTTTGGCGAAAGACTTTTGTGGCCGAGGTTGATGACGTCATCACACAGGGTTCCGGAATTTGTTTCAATGATAAAAGCTTGGACATCTAGACAGCCTGGCCGAGGTTGATGATGTCATCACACAGGTCGAGATTGCTGACTTCATCAGCACAATGTGAGTGTTCGGCTGAGATTTTACAGCTTGGTGCATAATTGAGAGTAAGCGGTCCAGATCCGTTCATACATGACAGAGGACTTCCTTTTATAAAATGAAGCTTTCGACTTATGCATGCCACCAATATTGATCTTTTGTTGTTGCCATTTTGCAGGCTGTGTTTTGATGGTGAAAGCTGGCACTACTGGAACCGGCGGTGCTACGTAGCAGATGAGAAGAGCGCATTCTTCGTGAAGAGCGTTCTCATCAATCAGCTGAGGACCGTATACAGGCGACTCAAAGACGAGTTGAATGCAGCGATCAAGGCAGCCGCCGACGAGAAAAAGAAGAAGGCGTTGTGCGAGAAACTCAAGCGCCTGCGCACTTACAACAACAGCCGCGAAATCTCCAGTACTCTGGATCTCGTCCGGGGGGAGCTGTTCGCTCCTGACTTTGCCCAGCAGCTCGACGCGAACCCAGACATCCTCAACGTTGGGAACGGCGTGCTCCTTCTGAGAACGGGCGAGCTGGATCTGCACAGGCCCCAGTACATGTGCTCCAAGATCGCAGAGACGGACTTCATGGTGAGACCCCCCTTGCGGAGCACCATAAAGACAAAGCGTCCGGTCAGCTGGCGCATTTTGCAGCTGGACTGTTCTGACTGCTTCTCAGTGGTGTGGCAAGTTCTCCAGATTCTTTCCGTGTATTCAGATTACCATACACACAGGCTCTGACGACAAA
>DF238158.1:0-10413 GCA_000708835.1 Klebsormidium nitens | reverse complement strand
GTCTGCGCGACGGTACTGGCTTGCCTCTGTCAGGGAATTAATGTGAGATGTACTGAATTGCGCGCGCAGCGCGCGTAGAACGCCATGGTCGATGCCGTATGCGCGTTGCTTGCAACAGCTCACACAACTTACATTGTCAGACTTGACATGGTTATAAGTTTGGCTCGCTTTCTCATGTATGCAGAAGTCACTGTACATCTACTGTTGTCATTGTCAAGATGAAATCGCTTATTTTGTCACTCATGTGTGTCTTGAGAGTCTGCTTCGACGGTCACGTTGAACGCGCATACTGCCGACTGATAGCATGCGAATGGAAATGTCATGTTTCTGGTTGTGGCAAGTACATCAATTTACAGTCGCCGCAGCGGATTTGAGAATGTACATCGCAGATCTTACAGGTACGAGATTCTGGAACGAAGTGTTTTTGCTCTATAGTCGTTTCTACTTTTTACAATTCCCGCGACTTCAGACTAGGACTATCCGTTCCACGTCCTTGTTGACTGAAAGCGTACTCTAAGTTTCTCGACCATACGGAATGTCGTTGTTCCTTCAAGCGACCACGTTTATTTCTGCTAGTCACTCGCACGTTTCTAGGATAGTCAGTCCCGTTTTACTCCGCCTTATATTTTTTGTTGAAGAACCCGAAATTTGGTGGGAGATCTAGACCGACGAGATTTGCCTGGTACTGGCTGAACTGCGTGTTAGGATTCTCACGAATCCGCATATGCATGGCGAAATTCCGATTCTTGAGCCGGATGTTGAGGTTGTCCAGTTGCTCGTTGGGCGGCTTGGTGCAGAAACTCTCCAGGTGCGTACCGGTGACGACAGGGAACTCATTAGGCCAGATCTTTACGGAAATCGAGTCCGCTGCAAAAGAAGTCGTAGTGTATATCACTGCGCGGATATCGCAGACAGAATGAGATCGTATAAGATGCGTTACGTAGAATCAGCGTCGTGGAAACTGAAGATCCGGAGCAGGCTTAGAAATTGTCTCGGCAAGAAGAAGTCGATGTTTCGTTAAGAGGCGTAGAGTTGGTATGCGTAGAGCAAGTCCAGATAAAGTCAGCGCATCCTATTCGATTACGACGCTCGAAGGTAAATAACGGAATGGAATGAACGGAATGCATAGAACGGAACGAATCGCATGTAACGGAATAGAATTAGCGCAGACGAAATTGAACGGATCAGAACAAGGCAGAGGACTATGAAGCTAAATAGAGCGATGCGTTCAGCGCAATAGTGTCGGCCTTATTCGTCTGCAATTGCGAAAATGAGAGTTAAAATACTCACGTCCGCCGTCTATGCGGATGTCCGCTGTGACCGTCACTTCCACGCAGGCGTCCCGAAGCGGCCCCGGCTTGCAGCCTTGGTCGCAGAAGAGCTCCTTTGTCACCGGGTTACGGCTGGCTGTGCTGCTGCAGTCGTTGCAGCCGTATCCGATGGCGTCGATCTTGGTGAACTGGATGAAGCTTCCGAGCACTGTCGTTGTTGTCCACTTGTTGCCTGCCAGCGATTGTACGACTCGAGGCCAGGGTACGATTTTGTCGACGGTCGACACTCGGTAGGTGAGCCCGATTCCAGCTATTGCAGCTGCCGCCTGGCCGGTCACTGTGATAGTAGTGCTGCAGACAAACGAAATCAAGTTTTACAACTTTCTGCTGTGACAGGAATGATCAGAATACGTCTTGGGTTAGTCAGGAAATTCGGTATTAGTTTAACGGATGGAATACTCATGACTAAGAAGTCCGTAACACCAGAGGATGAACAAACAGTTAAACAACTGGTGCGTGCAAATGACTTTTGAGTCGTTCCTGTAAAAACGTGTTTACGCAATTCAGAACGCACTGTGCGCGCGCCTATTTTTCTCAAATTCTGGCGAGCGCGCGCGCGCGTTCGAAGGCCTTAAGATCGCGCGTGCATGCGCGTGCAGTGCTGCAACGTTTATTTGAGATTTTGAAACATAAAGCGAGCAGTCGAAATTGCAAACAGTAGCGTTGAAAAGCCGCGAACCTACTTTCAGAGATAGCGATGCAATTTCTTGATGCAACATTGGTTGTTTTTCCTTCACAAATGAAAGATCTTTCAAACGGCAATACGAAAAGCAGCGGGAATCCTCTTGTCACATGTTTAGTCAACGTCGCTTATTGATATCATGAAAAGTTGACGAAAATCTGTGTCCTGAATGCATGCACAACTTACTTCCAAGTTGTGCTGCTGCAGCCCTGGTCCATGTCGTACTGGACGCCACCGACGACGATGACGTCATCACGAACCTTCAGGTCCTTTATCTCCGGGATGTGCGCCATGCTGCCCCAGATGGCGATGCTGCCCATGATGCCCTGCCTGTCTTTGATGATGATTTTACGGACATCGCGATCGCCCCTTGCTGTAGCTGGCGTTGACACACGGCTTTTGTAGATAAGCAGGCCCTCGATCTTATGTACCTGTAAATTGACCGATGGAAATGAGATATCACAAATTTATGCTGACGTTTACATAGTCCGTACCTGTACGTAGTACAGCAATCATCGGAAACGGCAGCAGCTCGTCGCGAAGACACGCTCATCAGCTTGCACTTTGTAAAAGTCAAAGTACGCTTGGTTGCATGACAGACATGGGCAGTCAGATGTGCTTTCTTGCTTTAAGGTATCTGCATCGAAGCAGCCAAGCTCTGCAATAACAAACTGAATATACATCAGAACATGCATATGCTCTTCAGAGTGTAGTCTGATTGTATCTGACAAATTGAAATTTCATACAGCGATCAACTTACCCCGCCTGGCTGTAAAGCATCGAAACCGACGGCTGGTTCTTGGATTTGATCGATGTGTTCCTCGGAGTCCTGGATGAGAGTTCGACCTTCTTGCACTTTCAGGGAGGTTGGCTTGTCCGTAAGAGAATACCTGGATCACGAGAAGCACCGTTCGTAAACCACACTATTAGCTGGATGTGTTACAGTCGTGCATGCGGTTCCTAGACTTGCAAGCCATACAGCATGCAGCGTTCTTTGCTCAGACAAAAACTCGGAGAGCGCCTTCTTGTACGAGAACTACCGAGAAGCTTGCAGTATGTGCAAGTGGGACTCTCAGTGACAGAAGTATTGACCGCAACCAGCCTGGCACACAACGTCAAAATACATAGAAAGAGAATATTCGTGAACAGTAGTCTTAGTTGTAACAAGCCTATAGAATGTAACACCAAAGGCTTCCAATGTTTCAGTACATCCAGAATTTACCTGCATGACGTCACCACTGGTCGATGAAGAAGGATCGTGTTGTCCTTGCAGCACCTGTCGCTCACGGATTGCACGAACTGCTTGTTCTTGCTTGTGGCTTCCACCGTGATTCTAGCCCCTTCCTTATCTTGCAGGACGACTTGCATTGCGCACATGTGGCCAAATGGAAGATCGCGGACGTTAGGCTTGTTGTTGTCAGTAGGACTGTCTAGTTCGACTACTTTGCCGTGCACTTGGAACAGGCTTGTATCTACGGGGAAGTCTTCTATCTGCTTGATCGTAACGGTCGGTATTTCGAAGGCCTTGGGCGCCATTGCTGCTGGTTGCAACTGGCGCCCCTTCGAATTCTTTGCTTTCGTGTTTCTTTCTCGTGGTAGTTCTATGGGAATTCGAGGAAGGAGAACATCAAACAGAAGCTGCTAGATTTCGACTGAAGGAGATGTTTACGGGCGATTTCGTAGAAGTCAATCCGAGTAAACTGAAACAGATTGAAAGCATGTCTGAAGTCGAACCAGAAGGAATAGTGGATAGAAAGTGCATGTCGAACAAAACTTTATCCGAAGTCGCGTACGCTGAGCTGTCAAGAGTTTGTGCGAGAGTCAAGCGAAGTCTGAAAAGTCGGCGCGAGAAGTTGAAGTCGGCGCACGTTGATAGTTCAGTTAGTGTGTGGGAATTCCTTGGAATCTTGATTGTGCGAGAAATTGAAGCTGACGCACGTTGATGCTTTCGTGCATGTTTGAGAAATCTTCGAAGTCTTCGTAACGTGCTAGGAAGAAGAATATGCATGCAGAATCAGCGGAGGCCTGGTAACGACAGAGAAGTCTTCGCTACACTTGCGTTGGTTGCATGGGACAACTGTCGCTGAGTCACGCGTCACGTGTCCTAGCCAGAAGCGCGCGTACGTGCATGAAGCCTCAAAGAAACAAAGGAAGGGTGACTGAAGCATTACCAGTTGATAAAGTTGTTCGACGAAGATTATCTGCTTCTCAAGCGGCAGTCACAGCGGCAGAATAGCACAAAGGCTTCGTCGTTAGTTCGATTCGAAAGTAATCAGCTGTGAACTAGACTATGTCTGTGGAACACTGAATCCGAACGGCAACGTTGAGCTCTCGGGAGACAGACTCGCGCTCCGGGGATCCCCCTCCCGTGGAATTTGTATTGGGGGATCCCCCTCCCGGTCGGCGCCCGGGGGGTCTGACGGTTCTACTTAGTTGTGTAGCTCGTCTTTTATTACGTCAACAGGGTGTGCTTCAGATATGTTTCATACCTTGAAACTTGGCGAACCACAGGTTCCGTCGGCTCTCCAGTGGAATGCGAGATGCACCGGGCTATGGTCGCTCCAATATGCTTCCAAATTTCTTGCGGTCCCTGCATTCGCTAAAGAAGACGACGCCCAAACGTGATCGAGCAAAGCGCCCTGGTTGGTGGTTGGCAAGGAGTTCAGTAGCTGAGCATTGAAAGAACGCATTATATCAGTGAGTTTGTTAGCTTCGCTGGAAGGTTTTAAGAGGTCTATGTTAAAATCTCCTACACAAAGGAAAGATGGCGATGCTTGTGGCGTCCTTTCGAAGATTTGTGCGATGAGTTTCTGCAGTGATTCTAAAAATCGATGAACCAAAAAATCGGATGGCGATCTGTATACATTTATTAGGTAAAAATCTGGCGAAGGGCGGCCGCGAATGTGAAGGCAGAGCACCTGCGAACGACAATCGTTGACAGCAGAATGAAGAGTAGCGCTTAGTGTATGGCCGGATTTTGAGACGTATACGATAACGTTGTCGAATCCGTCTCTTGCAGACGGATCCCTTTCAGCGCGAAACACGTCAAAGTCTGATTGTTCGAGAGACGATAATGGCCAAGATGGTGCTGCCCGAGATTCTGTACAGACAAGCACATGGCTACGGTGGAAGTTGTTATCCGCGAAAACGTCAGATTTGTGAAGCCGCAGTGAACGCACGTTATGTAGAATCAAATGTAATTCTCTGTCGACTCCAGGGCTGATAGGTACCTGCGGGATACAAGGAATAACAGAAGCTTGTTGACGTAAACGTGCCATTTCCGCTATCACTTTCGTACTCACCGTTATCTCATCAAATGCGGGATCCAAAATGAACAATTGGTTTAGATTTGGAAAGCGACTAAGGCCGACATAATGCCGACCGGCGTCAACGTGGTGCTTCGAAGCACCTCTGAAATCAAGAGAACCTTTCTGAAGTGTCATTCCCTGTGTGTGGTAGAAAGTTCCGGCTGTTGCTGGACGTAAGGGAAACTGTGTTCTCAATATAGTGCTTTCAATTCGTTGCGTGGCCTGAAACGTACGAGAAATTCGAAATACTGGCGTCCATGTGGGATCAACAGACGAGCACAAACGGTACAAGTTAGCTGAATCTTCACGAGTCCGACTACCAATACGCTGCTCCGTGAATTCCACCCAAATAATATGAGGCTCAGACCCTCCCAAGTCGTGGAAGCGCCTTACATATCCCATTGCTCCATTGTACAAGCCGTCCGGGATGTTTACATTACAGGTTATTTCAACTAAAAGACCCACTTTAAGTTGTAGGATTGTGAATAAAGTGGCCGTTTCAGTATCGTGCATGCTTTCAGCTTTCACTAAAAAGTGCGTTCGATCTCTAGCGGAAACGCCATATGATAGCGCTTCATCTCTAGCACGGACAGTGCATTCAGGTCCCCCGGTCAAGCGAAGAACTAAACTATTATGCGCATCTCGTTTCTTCCGTGTTGCAAAAATGTGTTTATCAAAAGCCGAATAGTCTGTTGGCAAGTCGAGGGGATCCACGACTCTCGTACGGAAAAGGTCCAAGTCTTGTCCGGTATGGCTGCCCGTACGCAATCTGTTTAATGCTTGAGCGAACTCCAAACAGTCTTTCTGACGCATAATCTGGGTAAGTTCAAACATGCGAACATTTTCTTCCCATAAGTTGCTTACTATCACACCATTTTTTCGTATACCTTCGAAAACATAGCCGTCCCATAACGGCTTAAGCTGAAACAAATCGCCACCGAAAATCATTGGGAGTCCGCCGAATGGTTCGACGGACTCAAAGATCTCTTGTAACCGGTAGTTAATGATTTGAAGAAGTTTAGCACCCGTCATAGAAATTTCGTCCACTACGCAAGCCTTCAAATCAGCGTATACGTCTCTAAGGGCCGCTCGCTTCTCACCCATCACAGGTATGTACGACTCCAACTTTGCATACAGCGGAATTCGAAAAGCAGAATGTATAGTAACTCCATCTATATTAAAGCCAGCGCTTCCGGTGAAAGCAGTTAACAGCACTTTCAAAGACGTTGGCTGTAAGCCTACGGCACCGCTAAATGTTCGTATGATAAATTGTGTAATGCAGCGAATGACCAGGCTTTTGCCTGTGCCAGCGCCTCCCGTAAGGAATTCGATAAGTTTTCGATCACCTGGAAATTTGAGGCAATGGATCACGTGGTCGACGTATGCACGTTGCGAACACGTAAGCATTCGCATCTGCTGATAGAATTCTTCGTCGCTTAATAGAATTTGAGAGTGCGGCAACTTCTCTTCGCTCGACGACGCTGCAGCGAACGCAGAATCTGGTGGCACTGTGAATTCTGCGGGGACAGCAGCTTCCGCCGCTAAATTAGAGACTTCAGGATTCAGTTCGCGGCTGCATCGTTCGTCTGAAAGTTCATCAAGTAATTCTGCATCTTCGCTTGCCCGAGTTTCTGCATATTTCTCAACATCTTTCCAAACTATATCTGAATGAAAATCGTATGGCGCAGAAGCAGCAATTATTGCTTCTTCTTCAGCCATATATCGAGCTTCAAAAGTATCGAAGTGCGATAGCAAAATCTGATCTTCTACTTCGCTTAAGCTGAGATGACTCTGACCTTCGAATACCCATGGCAGAAATAGCAGAATACGTTCTCGAAAGTATAATTCGGGATCTTCTGATTTCCTGAACCCAACGTACCGTATAATTTTCGCTTTTTCACGTCTGTGATACTTGACAGAGCTACGGACATCGCTTGTATCAGCGGATTCAACAGCCACGGTCTGATCCGCGGTTGTAACAGACTCCACACTATCCTCGTTTATGTTCTCCTGGGCGCTTGCAGCAGTCGTTCCATGGTCATACCATGCAGCGAAATCCGCTAGCGTCAGATTTTCCGTCCCTTGCATGCTTTCATTTTGTAAACGCATCGCGTATTTGTCAATAATATTCGAATAAACGCACTCCGTTGAGTCTTCCGGAAGAAGAGACAACGCAGTGTCAGTTTTCACCAACAACGTCCGGTTTTCAGGTGGACTTGTTGGAATGAAAACATGCTGCCGGGAACTATGTCTGTAAGGCAATCCGAGACACCCGTACACAGCTTCTTGCGCTGAGATCTCTTGCCCCTTTAATAGTGTCATGCCAACCTGTCTGATACTTCGGCGCAATTCCATATTACCCCGCCGAGCATCAGCGTACGCCTGGTCTAAAAGTTTGCTTAATCTGTAGTCCGTCTTCATCATGTATGAGCTAATATAATTTGCTGCGGCGTACGCTTCCAAAACAAACTGAATATCCATGTTGGTTCCTTCCAGCAGTCTTAGAAGTTTCGGATTGTAATTGTTGATGTACACTTCACACGGTCGTCGCTTAAGAAAGATGGTTGGCTTCACAAGTTTGAACCGCAAGCCAAGTACATATTCCACTGGTGTCAGACTCAGATTTGAATAGAAGTCGGAACAAGACCAGTGTTCGGCATCAGAATTGCCAGAGTCTAGATGTTTTAAGCCTTCCGTAATCTGTCGCGAATATCTTGCGCATTCTTGTTTCCTAGATTCTGACAGACTTTCAGGCAGAGGATGCAGAATCATTGTTTCATGTAAGGGGGGTCGAGGAAAGTCAAATCGGCACACGCGTTTGTTGTCGAGAGAACGCCGCTTCAAACAATAGCCCCGACTGTGATGATGATATTGACCAGCCAACAAAGTCGACGAAACAGCTGTAGACGAGCACGTGACAAGCTCGTCGATGAAATTTACAACCGCGTCATCGTCGTCGATACCAAATTTCGGTGCATCTGCTAGATAAAAGGCTGCATGTGTGTGAGGCGTACCTCGTTGTTGAAATTCGTCGCGCCAGAAGAAATCCGTAATATGTCCGATAAGAGATGAATACTTCAGCAATACCCGGATCAAATGATCCCTGCGGTTATAGTAGCAACGAGCAACTGTAACCGGATCATCTCTTATTAAACGTACTTTGTCGATCCAAGGCAAATTAACAGCAGTAGCTTCAGATATAAGTTCTCCGGTTGCTAGTTGATATAGGGTACGGAGCAGAGCACCCCAATGCGTCTCTGCCATAGTAAAGGTTGCGAATATCTGGAAAGGCCCTAGCTGTCGGATCATAGCGAATGCTTCTTTTTTACCTTGCCGATTGTATTCCGGACTTCCACGTAAAGTTTTGAAGTCACGGTATCCTACATTTTGAGATAGTAGAGAAGACTTCGTATTAGGATTTCGAAGTTCTCCCGCAGTAGGAAACGTTTGATTTGGCAGCTTCTTTTTCCGTAACCGTACCCAAGATTCACTGGCCACAGCTGCAGCTTGTAATTTGCGAAGTTTAAAGAAAATATTGCTCGGATAGCGTGCAAAACGTCGATCTTCGTTTGTCAATTCAAATTTGCACACCTTATTATAACTCTGCTCGCTTCTGGGTCTGATATTTCCATTGAATAAACACGGGAAGGCTTTCTCTTCCGCAAACGGATCTTGTAGCATTCCGATCGGAGTTTGCCCTTCGCTGGGCGCCACACTAACACCGTAAGCATGCGAAGCCACAAACGGTGGCACGTCCAGCAACATAGTTTCTTCAGGAGGTAATTGATTGTCATCGTCAGATTCAGAATCAGATTCAGACGATGAAGTCGCAGCATCGAATCCGTCGGGCAACAGACCGCCCTCTAATCCAAGCATATTATTATCGAACGAAGAACATCGGAGACTCGAATCATCAGAGGAACCAGCAGAAGCAAGCCAATCAGCTCGCACTGTCACATGCGCCTCACTCCACAGAGTTTGGCGCATAGTCAAAGAAGCTATCGCGTCGCGCAATTTGGACGGACGCACGTTTTCTGCTGCCCGGTAACAAGCCTTATTTCGAAGTTTGTACTTGATAGCAACAGGAATAGTGCCCTCCGAATCAATAAATCTAGGAAGCGCGACTTGTATTCTGCTTAAATCAGCAGGTACGTTCACAACCATGCCTTTTAACGACAGCTGCCCCAGTTTTCTTGGACCACCCGCCACAGAAGGCGGCAAACCACGCATCTTCATAAATGCCAGACGCAAAGCAATCAAGTCATTCTCCATACTTGTCAATCCTTGCAACGCCGGATCCAATTTTGTAAAGTCCGGCTGGCGAGGCGGCGCTCCCGGAGGGCACCTTCGTTTCGCCAAATACTTGTAACAAGTGGAACATACCCATTCAGTCCCGCCAACAGAAAGACGTCCAGTCAGCCACGAGTTTGCTTCGCTCACAGAAAGTCGATCTCTCAAAGCTTCGGTAACTCCCCGTACTGAATGCGAAAACCAAGTGCGCCGACATGAACTTGTACAGACATACATAGGGCCTTCGTTACTCGCTAAGCGAAAGTCACGCACAAGTTCGTCGGAAAGCTGGGAGACGTCATCATCTGTCGGCTGCTCAGCTGCCGGCATCAGTTGTGCAACGATATGCTCTAAACGTTGCCTGTCTTCAGCATTCAATTCGAGGGTCGTAGATATAGGATAATTCAACTTAGAACGTTTTGAAGCTGCACGTGCCACGAAATCGTGTGCTGCAGCAGCTTCTGCACGTGTCGAATATTCGCCTAATCCGACACGACGGCCATTGACTGTTACACGAGCGCGATACTTGCAGGGTTCTTGACCAGAGCTTTTTCGTACGCCCAAAGGCAGACCGTACGAAGATGTGGGCACATTAATGGACGGTACCAGATTCTCAGGTTCTCGACTAGTTGTAGACTCACGTCGTGAAATCTTACCTCGAATAGAAGACAAGCATTCATCCGCATACGCCTGCTCCGATGCCTCCAGCGTGCCTCCTTGAGGGAAATTCAGCGGCCTCGGATGGGCGCCGTCCGTCACGAGCGCAGCTACCACGTAGTCATACGTTCTGGCGGCCTGCTCG
>DF238159.1:0-10408 GCA_000708835.1 Klebsormidium nitens | reverse complement strand
CACACTCACACTTACACTTCTACTCACACGAATACGCAATCTCCTACGCAATCGAGGTCCATCCGACTTCGAAGACTTCGGAACGCCACCTCTAATCTACCAACCAAACGCTATCCCGCAGAACCGGGACTAGCACCAAATCTACGACTCTAACTACTGGTGGTCTTCATCGTCGCCGTCGACGGCTGAACGCCACCCAAATATCTTCTCGGTCGCCGGCCGCCGCGCGAAACTCCTTCCGCGCGCGCGCGGGCTCGCGTACAGCAGGGGATGACGAAGTGGCACTGTCCGCGAGGGGGTGACTCTTGGGCAGCACACACGTTTCAAATTTCCGCCGCGGTTATCGTATGGGCTGCTCAAGGTTTACATAGCCGGGCACAGCCTGGCAGGCCGCGGCCCGCCCGGCGTGACCGGCCGATCGAAAAGTGCAAAGTCACGTCTCGAGGGGCCTACCAGGGCGCCGGGTCTCATATTTTGCGAGTCTGCCAGGCTATAAACTGGCATAGCAATCTGCAAGGTTTAGATTGGACTTTATCAAAATTCTGCGAGAACTTGATCTGCTCGAGCCCCATACGAGCTTGTTAACCGAGCAGAATTTCAGAAATCAGGGGATACTGACAATCCTTCTAAAGCCGAGAATGTTGATAACTCTTTCCGATATTTGCTATGCTTTTTGGCATATTGGCATATTGTTTGAGCAATATGCCATATGCCAAGCCCCAAAATTCCCGATATGCCGTATGCCACGGCCCAAAAAAGCCCGTAGACCATATGCCAATATGCCTGGTCCTGGGCCGAGAATTGGACTTTTCATGCCGTTTTAAAACTGTTTTAAAACGTTTTAAAAAGCAGTTTTAAAGTTTCAAAACGGCCAAACCCCTTGTTTTAATCCGCAGATACCATGTTTTAAAACTGGGAGTTGCCACCCCGGGCTCGTGGCACACAATTGTGGAACTATGTCAGTGAGCTACCGTACTGGCCAACCCCATTCGCACGAAAAATATTTATATTCAGCCCTGTGCGGGAAAATTCGGATATTCTCGAAGGCCTGGGGCGAACTCGCGAAACTAGCAAGTAATTCGGTGAAACAGATTCTCCGCCAGATTGGCTGGGGAATGGCCTTTTTAGCACATATAACACCCCCGCTGCGAAAACCTGGAAACTGTCAAATGCCCGGTGCGAAATCAAAAAGTCGAAAAAATAATTATTCGTAAGGGGGTTGTGCGAATAGGGTTGGCCAGTACGGGTAGGAAGAATACATCACTCTATCTCCAAAGTGACCAAAGTAATCAAATCACGGTTGCTGCAGTGTGCTGCCCACCAAATAGTCTGATACAAACTCGAGATTCACAAAACGCAGCTATGGCGCATTCCAGCCTCAGCATCTCAGCATGGTATTAGAACCGTTTGATGGCTAACGCGAGCAACGCGCGTAAGCAACCTTTTCAAGTTTCTCGAGGGATCGCCCGATCCCAGGTGCACCGTACGTACCTATGTAGGTACCGGTAGTATCTACAGCTTCTCCCCACCAACCTGCCAGTTTTAGTGTCATCTAGATTAGACTAATTTTACTCAGCAACAGACTGACTAAGTTACACTAATATTTTCACCAAAACTAGCCGGATGCTCGGAAGAAGCTGTAGTAGGATATCTACTAGTACACTGATCAACAGCAGCCCAAGGCTGCGCATTTGACACCTAGTGCCACTGCCGCAAAACGGACAAAAGTTCCCGAATAAACTTTTGTAGAGTCGATCGAGACCGTCGATCGACCGGAACGGTACCCACCGCCAGGAATTTGTACGAGGACCGGACCTAGTACCACGACTTCAACCGGGCCCTCGTACTAGCCTTAGGGTCAAGTCACAAAGCACTGACTGTGTTTTAGGGTTACGCCCCTTCCCTGTGACGGTTTGTTAGGGTTGCATTGGTCTTAGGTTTTTAGTGGGCTTTGAGGCTACCCGACCAGGTTTGAGTCTCCAACCACGTCCAAACCGTCGAGTACCGCGTCCGAAACCACCAAAATTTATTCAGCAACTTTGTGCCTCTTGCCCGATTGCAGCACCAGGACTCGGAGTTGTTGACAACTTGACGGCTCCTCTGTCTTGAGCTGCATTATAATCTCGCATTGCGCTCAGCTGGATCGAAGTTGGGCAGAAAAGTGGATAGGGGATTGCAGCATGGAGCCCGCTACCGTCAACCCGTTTGAGCGGCTGCCCGAAGATCTTGTCAAAAACATCATGGGGCGCGTCCTGTGGAGCCCCTTTGAACTTGGCGTTACAAAAGCAAGGAGGAAGTTGCATCTGGGGTTGCTTTGCAAGCAATTCTGGGAAGCAATCCCTGCTCTCGAAATCCTTGAGTGGGAGATTGGCAACGTTGATGATGAGCAGAAGTTTCTGCATTTTGCGGATGCAAGGCAAGAGGGGCTCCAGTTGAAGCGGCTGGCTCTCAATGTCGCGCACCCAAGCACGTTGCAGGGGATCCTCCAGGCCGTTGTTCCCCCAGCGCGAGAAACGCTAAAGGAGATCTACCTTTTCCTAGATGACAAAGATGAGGAAACCCAGGTAGACTGGCACAGCGCTCTGTCCCTCTTCCAGGAGTGCAAGAACCTGGAGGTCCTTCATCTTGCAATTTGGGTTGCCTCAAGTGTTGTTACAGAGGACAATAGTGTCCTGCATGCAGACCAGCTCTGCCTCAAACCCTTTCCTGCCCTGCGATCCCTCACTCTGTTTGGCTTCTTCTTCGTGGGCGAATCCGGTACTTTCCTCCAAAGCTTCCCTTTGTTAGAGAGCCTGGAGCTTTCAGATGGTCAGAACCACAACTACGGCTCTAACCCCCTCAAGAAGTTTTACATGTGGGGAAAGGCTCAATTGGGGTTGGATGTTAGGAACCCTGCATTGGCGACCGTCCCAGGGGGTCTACCGATGCTTCTAGGCTTCCTGCGCAGTGGCAGCTTCTCAGAGGAAAGCGAGCAGAAAGACTGGGCTGTGCATATGCTGAGTGAGCTGTCCTCAGACGCAGCGTGTCGAGAGGTGCTCGGAAAGCTGCCGGGCTTTGTTGAGACGTTACTGGGGATCTTCTGTGACCGGGAGGGTTGGGGTGACAGAAGATTCTCTGCATTCGAAGCGCTCAGAAGCCTTGCAACGTGCCCCAAGAACAGGAGACTCATGGCCAGTGTACCAGGATGCCTGCCGCAGCTGGGGGCCTTCCTGAAAGAGTATGCCGATGATCTGATGGCACCACAAGCGACAGAGCTGCTCGCGTGCTTGACAGAGGACGACGAGGTTGGGGAGGTTGTCGGGTGCATGCCAGAGTTGCTTGGGCTTCTAGTCGGCGCTCTGGGCGATAAGGAGTTGGCAGAGCGAGCCGCCGAGCTTCTGCTTCATTTGAGCAGGGGAGCAGGGGTCAGGGAGAGACTTGCCAGATCGACGACTCTCCTCCAGAAGGTTGCCAACCTTCTGACCATGCGAAACCCCGTTGACGTGCAGACGGCAGTTGCGAGCATTTTGTTGCAGCTGAAGCGGGACGGAGAGTGGGGGGCTGCCATGAGCAGAGTTGAGCCGTTTTTGCGGCAGCAGTTGGACATAATGGGGAGCGGAGACGAGCTCGTCAGTCTGAAGGCGGTAAATGTGGTTGGGAGCCTTGTGCGGTTGCATAGGGAGGCAATGGCAGCTGTCCCGGTTTGTTGGAGGCGTTAGTTGCAGTGTTGAACAGGGCCGCCTTAGGCGAGGCGCAAGCTCAAGCGCGAGTGGAAAGCGTCTTGCAGACTCTGACAATCCTGACGGGTAATGCGGAGACGTGCAAGGCGCTGTGTCAGATTGACGGGAGCATACAGACGCTCGTGGGGTTTCTGGGCAGCAACAGTGTGTGGTTGCAAAATGGTGCAGTGGAGACGCTAGCCCAAGTGGTGCGACTTGTTGAGGGGATGGATGAGGCACTCGCTCAATTGCCGGAGTTTGTTGGTTACCTCGTCGCGCTTGCGAGTTCGCCTAAAGAAGAATCAAGGTGCGCGGCAGCCGATGTGCTGGCACGTTGCTCGACAAAGAGCCCCGTGGCATTGAAGGGGTTCCAGGTAACCAGGGAGGCAATCGTGTTGCCCAGGTTACTCTCTTCCATGACTTTTATGGAGGGGACCACGCCAGAGGGCGGGATGAGCCCGTTACAGCATTTGATGGAGCTTCTGAAGAGCGTGCGCCAAGAGGCGGAGAAGAAGCGAATCGTCGCGGGCATGCCTGGCTGTCTTGAGGGGCTCGTTGGTCTCCTGGAATGTAGGCCCGACCTCCAAGAAGCGGGGGCGGCTACTTTGAGGTTTCTGGCAATGGACGTTGAAGCCCGGAAAGCGGTGGCGAAAGTTCCTGGGGTTTTCGAGAGACTTCTCAAGGGGCTAGACGGAAGCGATTGCGCTAAGGGGGAGGTTCTTCTGGTCCTCAATCTCTTGGCGCTGGAGAAGGAGCCGTGCCGCGCAATCAAGGAGTCCCCGGGGTGTGTCGAAAAGGTGGTTGCACTTTTGGAGGGGAGTTCGAACATCGGTCTGCAAGCCCCGGCCGCAGCACTGCTGACTGCGTTAGGGGAGGAAGGAGCTATCGCTGACCTTCCTGGAGTGCTCCACAATTTGGTGAGTTACTTGGAAGAGGGGACAGGAGGTGCGGTGCAGTTGGTAGGAATGATGCTCTCGCACCTGATGAAGGGGCCTGAATTCTGGAGACTTTTCACTGATCCCAGGGGGCAGCTCCTACAGAAAATGGTGGGTTTTCTGGAGGGCCGGCCGTTCTGGCTGCAGCAGAATGCAGCAGATGTCCTGCACCACGTGGCTGTGAACCCAGAAGGCGCGAGAAGAATGGTGGACGTGCCGGGGTGCATAGAGAAGCTGGTCGCTTGCATCGGTAAGAGTGAGCCAAGGCTTTCGGAGCTCGCCGGAAGGGTCCTGTTGCGCCTGACGGGGCCGAGTGGTCCGGAGGTCAGAAGACTCGTTGCCAAGGTGCCGGGCGTTGTGGAAGGTTTATCGGACGCTTTGAACAATGGGAGCGCAGCGGCACAAGCGGCCGCGGGGCCAAGTCTATGCAAGCTGGCGTTGAGTGCGGAGGGCAGGGCAGTGATGGCGCGTGTGCCGGGGTGCCTTGGCACATTGTTCCGAATGCTGGAGTCGGTGAATCCAGTGGTCTGCTCAAATGCAGTGGGTGCGTTGGCCTGGCTGGCAAAAGACAGCGGAGTTGAGCAAGCGGTCGTGAGAGCGGCCAATGAGCAGCCTCGTGCTATTGAAAACCTGGTGGCACTATTAGGCAGAGGGGCTGCGGCTACTCGGGCGTACGCGGGGGGTGTTTTGGCGGCTCTCGCGAAGGAAGCGGAGAATGCAGCGAAGATGGTGAGCCTGCCGGGGTGTCTGGGGGCCGTGGTGCGTTTAGCGGAAGAAGGGGGGGTTGAGACATCAGTTGCCGTTCTGCTGCTGCGAAACTTGGCCGCCCATCCTGGGGTGCGGATGGTCCTGAAGGGGAAACCGGACGTACGAGCGGCTCTTATTGCCATTTTGGACGGCAGGGCCACGGGCAACGTTCGGAGTTGCGCGGCTGAGGCGTTGGCGGCCCTGGATTCGGGCGGGGGGGACAATGGAGGGTTGGGGAGCGCAGAGAGCTTGCTGGAAACGAACCGGGTTGATCCAGTTGCGTATGGAGCGGTAAGTAGAGCGGGAGGGTCAGAAGAGGAGCCGGTATTTGGGGAGGCTCGAAGCGAGTCGGGAGATTCCGGGTTGGGTCGAAGTTTTTGGGTTGACGGATCGGGGGGTCCAGGAGAGCCGGGGGCGATGGATGAAGCCGAGAACGCTCTGCCGACCGCGGGTAGACTGCCAAGCGCGGGGAGATTCGCAGAACAACTGGAGAGATTAACGGACGCCAGGAGCGGTTTGCAGAGTGCGGGTTTAGTGGCAGACGGAGCGCCGGGAGGCGCAGGGGCGGTTGGGGCTGCCGAATCCGAAGCTGCGCCTGAACAGGAAGCAGAGCTGTCAGGGGTGAGGAGTGACGAGTGCAAAAGTGAGAGCGGGTTCCCGGGCGGACGGAAAAGGCTGCCGCGCCTAGTTGACAAAGAGGGCCCGAGCAAGAAGCCGCGGTAGGGGCGCGGCGAAACGGGGGTCGTATGGGAGTACAGAAAATACAGGTGTGTTTAATTCAGAAGTGACGATTCTTTGCAGTTTTAACTGCCTTTGACGCCCCGAGTACTGGTGCGATTCTGGTAAGAAGGTCGTGCTTTCTGGCGACGGAACAGACGTCATGAGATCCGACTTGCTCACGGTTCTATGTTACGAGGTCTGTGTCTCGAAGCGAGCGGCGTTTCTTGCAGGGTTGCAAATTGATTTCGTTGCCCTTCTCTGCTCTTTCCTGATCTCACAGCTGATCTTCGACGTTATGGAACATTGCGCAAATCCAACAAGGCTGCTCATTGCGCCCTTCTGCAATTTTGCATTCGCTTTCGGTTTTCGATCTTTTCTACGTTTGGCTGCTTAGAGGCTGCTCGAACAGAATGTCGCGAGAGTAGGTACTGGTTTGTTTCAGGCCCGTGGACTAAGCAGATTGAAGTGGTTCAACGTGAACTTCGTCTCTTCAACACGCGCTAGCTTAACAACCGGCCGATCAGGCGATTTCGACCCGTTTCCTAACCACCTACTTGGCCTCAAAATGATACGGACGCTCTTCACTCACAGGAAAGGAGGGACGAGATCGATGGCGCAGCGCGAAACCGGGAACACATAAATGGGTCGAAGACACAAGCAGATGTCAAGCACGAAGAAAGAGAAGGGATCGGAAGCGGACGCGTGGCACTTCGGGCGATCGTGCTGAAGAGGTGAGGTCGCAATCTGTCCTGATTGTTCGCAGACCAAGTTTATCCTGTCTGGCTTTGTCTAAAAGATCATGCGGAGCCTTTAAAAAAGGTGGAAGCAAGATTTCATTTGGTCAATTCTTTTGCACTCAAGGCATGTGTCTCCAAATTTTTCAAGCAAGTCAGGTTCGAACCCTTAGGGCCTATTCGTTTTCTCTTTGGCTCGCACCTATTTTAACCCTGGAATAATGTCTTCAGCAGCCGATTACATATGGTCGAAGGGTTAGCCGAAACATATCATAGGCAACTCTCTGACACTGTTATATCGTACGTTAGTTGCTGAGACCTAGGACGGTCGCTCGCTCCTTTACTTGGGAGTCACCTCCTCAAGTCAAGCTATGGCCTGACGATCATACTCAGAGCAGTTTGTTTGCCTTTGCAGGGACGAGAAAGCACGAGCGACGACCGAGACGTAGTCCGCTGCTGCCGGAAACAAGAGTCCTGGTACGGAGTGGGCGACCACAAAGTCGGCTCGGGATGCAAGTCGCCAAAGGGGGGTCGCCGCTCATGACGGCCGATGGGGCCGGTGCTGATATGGACGCGAAGCCGTCTGACCGGTAAGCATTTTCCTATATCTCATGTCGTTGTCGCTTTGCTTTCGAAGTTCGTTGTATAGTGAGCAGGTTAGGCTGATTGTGGCTTGTTCGCGCTAACAAGGTCATCGAAGTCGTGTTTCGAGCCATTTTCAGCTTCGTTTGAACTCCGACTGCTTAGTGCATGGTAAATGCGATCTGGAAGAAGCTCTTGGACAAGAAGTCGCGCCTGAAAGCTTGGATCTCTGGCGTTTTTTGGTCGGACCAAAGAAGCGGCAAGTTGTCCGAAAAAGCAGAGGCTGATTATGGACACGTGTGTTGTTTCTTCTGCCCCGTATTGAAGTGTGACGTTCGTTCTCGGCCTTTCTGAACGTGGACTCTGTACGCCCGATTTGCAAAGTTTCAGCCAGCGTGTGCTTTCCTTTAGGCGCCTTGTTCGTGTTAATTATCCCACACGTAACTTCACGGAGTAGTTTTCGGAACAGACTTCCAGCCTGTTGGGCTTGAACAATCATGGGTTATAGAACAGAGCTCAAGACATATCGTCCAAATTATTATCCTTGCAATAATCTGCTCCCTCGAGGCTCCTCTCAGTAGCTTTAGACCTTCTCTTCAGGTGTTGATGGCTCAAGCGGTACCAGGGAACCGCCACTACGGTGCGGGCACTCCGCTCCCAGCGGACGGGCGGAACTGAGCGAATACGCGGACGTGGGGCGACGGCCGCACAGATGGTCTACCGCCAGCTCGCTGGGTGCAACCAGACAGAAGCGGAGTTCCGCTCTTCAGAAGTCTGGCCGGAAGGACCGGAACAAGGTGATGCCTCGTTGACTTAAGTATCTCACAGGTCAGATAGACGACGTTCTGAACTGATCCGACTTGTGTCGACCACGCTTTCGACAGCTGTGGGTGAAATGCTTCTGTTCTCGACTGTGACCCCAACTTTTGAGTGTTCCCGTTTGTGACCACACTTTCTGAGTGTTCTCCTTTGTGACCATACTTTCCGAGTGTTCTCGTATGTGATAAAACTTCTTAAGTTTTCTCGTCAAAATGACCATGCTTTCTGACATCGTGCGACTGAAAGAACAGGCGGCTCTGCATGTTTCAAGAATCCGTACAGGAGTTGACAGGAGCGGGACATGGGCTCGAAATTTGAGCCGGGTACGACCGACTCAAATTTGTGCACGTCTTCTGTGATCCTTCGGCGCAGACTTGTCTGTTACATGCCGAAAATGTGGCGTGTGCATTATGAAAGCGTCTCTGGACTTCGTCCGGGTCTCACCCGGTCTGGCTTTACTGCTTCTTTCTGCTGAGTCATCGATCCGGATGTGCACGACTTAACTCACATGTCACCATTCCGCTGTCTTTCAGATCGCCTCAACCCGCTCACGTTACGGCCTGCGCATGCAAAGAGGATCGGGCCCCTGCAGACGTCACGTGACACCACGTCATCGATGCACGGTGCAGGTCGCTAACGCACTGGTAAGAGTCATCAATCGCTTTCGAATGAAAGTGACTGTACGGCAACGATCAGAGGTTTTTGCATGGTCACTTAGCTTTCCGTTCGCTCCTATTGCTTCTTGTTATTGGCGTCTCTCAGCTCTCAGAACCCATCGAAAAGCTGTAGATGTAAAGCTTCCGTTCCAATTGGTCCTTGAGCGAAGGAGCCGCGTTATCGGATTCGCATATAAAAGCTGTTGTACAAGATATCGGTTAGACCTGACCGTTGCCAACTCGGATCGACTGGCATCCCACACTTTTTACTCTAGCTCCTCCTATCTTTCTTACCTGAAACTCTTCCGACTTAGTCCAGAGGACTCTCTTCCATGTTCTTTCCTACGTAAAACACGCGTGCCTGGGCTCATGCTTTCGCACAAGCCCCTAGCGGACTCGTTCCGGTCTTCCAGGTTCGTTCCGATGGCATCAAGAGCGAAACCGTTTCTTGCGGTCAGGTCCGAACCGGAAAGTCGCGCCAGATGCGGCGGTGCACCAGATGGGCCTTACTCTAGGCACCCCGGGATCGCAATTGCTGCGCTCCGAACTGTTTGCATTGACTTTTGCTACTTGTTTCTTGCACAGAAACCAGGAAGTGGGCAGCCGGCGAGAGGGAGTTCACTGCTGCTGTGTCCGGCGACCACGGGCTGGTGCGTCCAGGGAAGGAGTCGCCCGAAAGTGGACTCGAGTCGGCTTACCATCTTCAACGGGGTCGTGATCATAGGCCTTTATTCTGAGCCGACTCATGCAGGTGAGCGTTTGGTACGATGGATTTGGTTTTCATGGTATGGTCGGGAGTTGGAGTTGAAGCGGAAATTTGTGATGGAGAGCCGTGGCCGCTGATTTGATGGTTGCTGTCGTTCTGGACGTTTCGACTATCGGCACTGGGAGCAGATTGCGATGCGCTCCGTAGATGGTTTCGACAATCAGGAATGTTCGCGAAATGCTTGCACCTCGTTGGTCATGAGTCGAAGTGGGGTGCAGCGTCGTTACTTTGCAAATACACCCCCGATTCAAGTTCAAAATTTTCGAGAGTCTTTCCTTTCTGCCTGCCCAGGGGCGCAATTCCATTAGTTCAATCAACAAAGAGCTTCTATGTTTTATTGAAACTACAAACTTCTTCCATTACTACCTTTCGGCAGTCTCGTAGCTTTGCCTGTTTGAGATAGTCAGCGCACATTAAAACGAGCAGCGCGGCGCTTTGCAAAAAGGATGGGGCGACTGTCGGTGAGATATCAATTCCTCCTCTCACGTTGCCCTTCTGAAAAGTCCGAAGACGGCACGTTATATTATCTCTAGTAGCCACTTCGTATTTCAGAAGCGTCGACAGATGTGAGACACGCACGAATACTGAGAAGACATGTGGCATGACGTCTGTGGTCAATGCGGCGGCCGTATAAGCGTTGGGGATCTGAGTGTTTGTCCTTGTCTTTGTCAGCGGTAACGTGACACAAGGCGGCAAGGGCCAACGGCGACGCAGCCACGGGCCACATGGGCGGAGTGCCTGAAGCGGCGCT
>DF238160.1:0-10378 GCA_000708835.1 Klebsormidium nitens | reverse complement strand
GCGAATCCAAGGACTCGCAAGCTTCTGCCCAAGTGGGTAGGACCGTTCGAAGTGATCGAACTGGTGGGCAAGGTCGCTTATAAGTTGAAGCTTCCACCAAATCTCAAGATGCATAACGTGTTTCACGTTAATCTTGTGAAACCCTACAGAAATGATGGCAAAGTGCAGCCGCCTCCACCACCCATCGAAATCGATGACTCAATTGGAGTATGAGGTCGAAAGAGTACTCGACGACCGCAAGATTAAACGCGGAAAAAGCACCAAGACAGAGTTCCTGGTCAAATGATTAGGTTATGGGCCCGAGCACAATACCTGGGAACCAGAGAAGAACCTTACTAACTGTAAGGATATTCTCGAAGAGTATTGGGTTTATGTGGGTTAGTTTCGGAAAGGTGTACCCGAGCCCGCCCAAGCTCAGGTGAAACCTGCTAAGGCTAAGAAGCCGAAGCAGAAGGTTGTCACCAGGTCAGTTCGTAAGGCTGCCAAGAGGGCACGAACGACCTGAGAGTTCTTGTAAACCAACTCTCAATTGGTTTCTGACAGAAATATTGTTTAAAGTTTTGCAGGCTCTGTGACTACGAAGTTCGCGCGGCCGCGTCAGCCGTCCCGCCGACCTTCTACGAGCTGCCTACCACCGTCGATCTGCCACGTGTCATGATCAGGTGGGCTCCTCTGCTGTGTTCTTGGACCCACAATGTCACAGAAGTCAGAAAGTTGTCTTTATATATTTGCGTTAGTGCTTCGTAGTCAGCACGGGCAAAGAAGATAACTGGCACCGGCAACTTGAAGTTGCTAGCCACCACGCACACTCCCAAGTGGGACAATCTGAGCTCGATTCCTTTTGGAACGAAGCGTAAGCGGAACCAGGACGGAACAGTCAAAGAATCGACGGTGGAGATCCAAGTGGACCCACAAACTTTCTGGATGAAGTTGTCGGACTTTAAATACCAGATTGTAAGAGGATCAGAGTATCGACCAGGGTGTTGGTCAGTTTGGATGACCTAGCGGGTTACCATGCTTCCGGCTTGCATCACCGGTTAGTACCCCACTCGCCCGCTGACGCTCATAAGCCGACCTGAAAGGCTCCAGCTGTACGGGCTGGCCTAGTAGGGCGCAGAGTATTGCGGCAGGCTTCGTGCCGTAAGGGGGACCACCGGGGTGTAAGATGATACTCGGATCCAAGCTCAGATTACCGGGTTCGAATCCCGGGGCACCCAATCTCTTGTTCCGTACGCATGTGCGTTCGTCAAAGGGTGCATGGCTGTGATAATGCAGTCTGTAATCAGCTAAGTAACGTCGATTCCGGGTTATAAGCTTAAACTTGATTAGCCTCGACATAGGACGAAGTTCAGGATGAACTACGCCCTGCACTTTTGCTGTCGTAAGGGGACTACGTTGATTCCCGATTATAAGATTGTTGAGAACAAAACCTGCCCGTCATCGGTCAGTAGAAGGATGGTCTAAAGCCATCCTTTTCCTGACCAATGGCGTCAAACTTTTGCTGAGGTCAGTAATTGGGTTGAAAGTTTTGTTTGCACAAGACTTATCAACCATTGGTGAGTAGGAAGTTGGGTCAAAAACTTGAACCATCTTTCTCCTCCCCAATGGCACACACACTTTTGCTGAGGTCGGCAAGTAGTGCCCCTTTTAACTAACGTTCAGTTACGAAATATAAGTTTATTTCGGAACGTTTGGGGCAGGGCAAATGTGGACTAAAGGGTGGCCTGAGCAGTATACTCAACGCACCAGACACCCGCACTCCACGCAGCCCCTTTTGCTAACGTTAATCTATATGTTTATTTTAACGAGACAAGTGTCAGGGTCGGCTTAACAAAGCATCTGGGCAAACCGCTCAACGCTGAGTTCGTCGACTCTTTTTGCAGACATCATAAGTTTTTTATGTCTAACTCGTATTGTTTGGCTGTAACCAATTTAGTTAAAAATAGGGTTACACCGCCAAACAATGCCCTAGTTGACGTTGCATAAGTCTGCTGAACTCAGCGTGATTTCATCGGATACCAACACGGCAAAGTTCAAACCTCGTGAGGTTGACTTTTTGCCGTCGATGATCTTTTAAGTTCCGCGGTCAAGTCTGCGTCGCTCGATGCGTCGCGCGGAACCGGAATTAAACCGGCGGTCACTGTCCACCGTACGATCGGACCCACAGAAATTATATCCACTGGTTCCAGTGTTTATAAGGTAAAATTTACTGACTTGTTTCATGGTACAGGGTGACCAGAAGCAAGCCCGGTGCTGAGTGATGGGCTAGGCAGTCTGCTACAGCCCTCACTCAACGCCGGGCCCCGCCTCTCATTGACTTGTACCTTTTGCAGCTCTCGGAGTTTCGCTCTTAAGGGGGGAGGATTGTAACGGCGCTAGCTTTCCGAGCCCTTTGCGGGGATCCCCCGGGTCGCGCGAACTTGTTTCATTAACGCGCAGTGCGGCCGCTTGTTAAACCCCGAGCCAGATCCGCCGTCAGATGGCCGGATCCGGTTGAATTCAAAACGGACATACTGTCTGAGTCTATGCATGTGCACGTACTGCAAGTCTGCGACTCATTATGCATGCAACTCCCAAGAGGGAGCAGGAATGAGACATGTAGTCTCCGGATTCCACCAAAGGTGTAACCTTTACACCACCTTCTCTCTGAGAAGTTTATCACCAGGCGCCTTCGCGCCTCTCCCATGCTCACCAGGAGTAAGAACGTTTCACCACGACCTACCAGTACTGTGGCACGGTAGACCGGTAGCTATAACGGTACTAAGGACATACCGTACTGCAAAAAGGTACGGTACCTTATACGGCACACACTTAAATAATAAGAAAGGACACTGCAACAATACCGCCGGTACCTACCGTACCCAATCTGGTCGCGTGATTGTACCGATCTGGTACGGTATCTGCATCGACGGCTGCGCAACCCAAGTTTGCGGCGAAGCCACTCAACTTCGTTGAATCGTAAAATCTAACAATTGAATAACTTGGTGCCTATGGCCCATCAATCCAGCCTACCGAGTCCTTTCTCGTCTGCATATCAGTGCCCGGTTGTTTTAACCTGTCCTAGTATAAGCAACATTGTAAGGAGTTAAACATAACCAGCAACTCTGACTCAACAAACTCACATAAACCCGCAGGTACTCATGGATGCACCTAACAATGGCAAAGCTCCAACTGGCAACTTGAATACCCCGGAGGGGCCTAATGGGGGCCCCTCAATGGCCGCGGTTGTCAAAGCGGGTGGCGCTGGCCCTGAAAGCACCGAATCCCCCACAGTCACAATAGTCGCCTCCGGCTCGGAAAAACCCCCAACCTTGAAACGGGTCTGGGAAGCAGCTTGCAACCCGGAAAAAGCACAAACCTCGCGTAAGTGGCCGCCCAGTCCCTAACAACCCTCCTAAACGCGGGGTTCAATAGATTCAGTAAGATCGCCGCTGAGAAGGGGCCTTCGGAACGCATTTTTAGCACGGCGGTCCTCAACGAATCCAAGAAATCCGGACAAGAACCCACTCCATTGACTTGCAGATGGGGGCATACGACTTCAAATGCGATCAATCCGATCACTTCATCAAAACCTCGTCAATCACCCTCCACAAACTGAACGTGTGGAAGGAAAATGGCAACCAAAAGCTGGACTACCTCGAACGCACGGTAGCCCAAAACACGGAGGGGATGGCCCACTTGGCTAACCGAGCCAATCAAATCATAGCCCTGTTGAACGACCTGCTCAGATAAGAGCACGGCTGGGCCAGGGCTGCAGTAACCCCCACCCCATCCCATATATGGGTATAGCGGAGCCCCGCCAATGCAGTATTGAGGTGCACCTCAGCCAAACCACGCCCCCGGTCCCCAACAAGGCCCCCCGGTTGCCCAGATCGAAACTCAGATAGCCGCCGTGGCGGAACCGGCCGCAACCACCCATCCCATCCTCCCCCCTCCCCCTCCGGGCGGGCCCTCTCCGGGCCAACAGCCTATCTTTGACCCGAGGCGCTGATCGGACGGCCCCAACCCCGCCCCAAAGCGCATGAAACCGGATGAGGTGCAAACTTCCAAACCCCCTTCCACAAACGGCCCCAACGAGCTTGAACACTCGAAGATTTATCCCCCCGAGCTTATGCTGATTGTCAAGACCACCCCGGTCGGCCGCCCCCTCCCTGATCTCCAGCGTGACATCAAGGATGTCATAATGGAGGCTGGCATTGCGAGTGCCGTCCTTGGAGTGCTCACGCATCACTGGTGGCCGATGTCGCGCGTTGGTGTGTCGCTCAAAACGTGGGCCATGTGTTTCCCCGACATGGGAAGCCTCTGCGCCGGGGAGCGTTTTCTTGGGGACTATGCGGAGAAGCTAGCGCGTCTTGGCCTCGTTGTCGAGAGGTTCAGCTCAGCGCAGTCGGGAGGCGGGGGGAGCAAATTCGCCGCTGGGGCGAACACATTTGGGGTGGGGGTTGGAGCCTCCGCGACTCAGGCGGTCCAGGCGGCTACTGCCGCCACGGGGCATGCGGCCGCTAGATGGGGGGAGCGCAGCCGCGGCGCAAGCCTTCGCGTCCGCAGTGCCCGCTCCAGTTGTGCAGGCGCTCCTGCTGCTGCTCCAGAACTTGCGGCAGGCCAACAAGGGCGGGGAGAAGAAGGGAAACTAGCTTGCCGTAGAACCCAGCATTTAATCAGAGACATTTGATAAACCCTTTGCCTCCGATTGGTATTGCTAAGTGACTTTTATACCCAGTAGTTGCGCCATGATGAGGTAGCATGTCATATTAGTCACGTTGCTTCGTTGTTAGTAACTGCTTGGTAACTAGCTATAGAAACATTTTTTGATGAAGCCTGAACTCCGAAATTGCTTGTTTCTGCGCCATGGGCCCAGGTGCCTAAGCGTGTTTAAAAAGAAGTGACCATGTATCATGTCATGAGAAGCCTACGGCCTATGTGGCTGAACTTTTAAAAATGAAGACAAAACCTTTTCACTTTCAAAAAAAGAGAAAGGTTGTTGATTTGGTCGTACAAATGAAGGTTCCTCCACTCTTGCAGACAGCCGCAAAGATGCTAACATATCTTTGTCTAAAAGGTAATGACCAAAGCATCTGAACGAACAGACTGCAAAAGTGGCGGGGTCAGAATTGCATTCAAGTTCAACCTACATCACCCTACTTTTCTCCCAAGCCTTCATTTCAAACTGGCGGGCACAATTAGAGCCACATTTTCCCGTTATACAAATATGACCTCGAGTTTAGGACAAGGATGTGCTTCCAAGAACTCTCGAAATTGACTATCTGATGTGAATGATGCATTTCCCTTGAGGGCGTCCATTAACGTTGTGCCAACAGGATAGAGTTTGTATATATTCCACTTTGTCCAAGCAACACCTAGCTCTTGCCGTTTCTCTACCCATGTCGGTTTATACTGGTCCTTATCGAATGTTGCATAGACGGCAGCATAGACTGCTTGTATGGTAAGGTCAATTAAGAAGACCGAGCGATAGTAGAACCTGCCAGTCTCACGTACGTACAAAAGGTGCACATCGTCTTCAATGTCTCCCCAGCTCGACATACGGAACCAGCTTGAAGGAGGTCGAATCCTCCCGGCTTTACACGTGCAAGGAAACTTTTGCACCATACTTCTTGATTGGGCTCTTGCAGAGTAGTCCACGTTGGAACCACTTACATGATTCCAAGCACTGAGTGTTTCCAAAGAAGCTTCTGATTTTGTGCCCGGACGCTTCCGTTGGTCCTCTTGTGCTTCGAGTCTGGTTGCAATGTGAATGCAGAGACGGCAAGTGTGGTGGACGCCTGAAATATCAGCGATAGCCTTGAAACTGTTGGGGGCCTCTCGCTGTTTCCAGGCAAGCATTGCCTGCAGAGCACGTAAAACCTGAGTTTTAAAGAGCACGTCGGACTTGATATACCATCCCCACTGGCGAAATGTTGGCTCCAACTTGGACGAATAGAGATGCCTAGGCAAGCGGGCCCGACTACCACCCGTGAAATCAAGCTATCGGAACTCGGTCGAGCCAACTTTTCTCGTTTTTCCGCACGCCGCGCAGACCAGTCTCACACCGGTTTTGAGATTCGATGTTACACGTGCAAAATCGCCTCGCGAATTAAATCTGCCGTACGCGGCCGACATCATGCGGATGCATCCTCTTGGAACCAAGACAGCCCTACCTTTTGAGACAATGATTGGATTGCACAGTAGCAGAACGAGTTTCAGATTCTAATCTAGTTGCTCCTGGGCCGCAATGAGATGGAGGTGCATCGCAGCTGCGAATTTACTAATCTTACAAAGGTACGGAAAAACAGACATGCCGGTGGGTAGCAGACTTAAGTGAAGACTTGTTGATACAGGACGCAAATGCAATTACCAAAAGATTTCAGAGAGGTATGGCATAGTTGTCAGCCTTGCAGTTAGGTTTAAGAATATAATTGGAACCTGCTTGACTCAAGGTCAGAGGAGAAAGAACTTTCATCAGAAAAACATGCATTGAAAGCAAACCTGCTTCTAAACTTTGCACATTCCAAACCGGCGGAGGACCTGAGTCCAATCCCATTGGCACAGCATGCCAGGGTGCCCCCTGTGAATCTTGAAGGGTCGGACGACTGGATCCGAATGCTACAAAGGCAACAGGAGCCTTACCTCGTAGGCAGACCGGTTCTGCATCAAGAACTTCATCCTCTCCACAACTGCTGGAACATCCTCTAAGCTATCCAGGTAGAGGTACGACTTTGGGCTTGGCATATAGTCGGCAATATTTGGAGCACCAATGACAACCGGTACACTGCCCGCGGTCAGTACATGATACAGCTTTTCCGTAACATAGTCAGGCCACCGACTGTTCTCAAAGGTTAAGTAGAACATGTATGTTCGTGCAGTTACAATCTTCTGATTCCACCAGGGATCAGTGCTTTCGACGTCGTCTGAAATGGCAATAGAAAGAAACTGTGTGAGGAAAAGTGTTCCCAATCAATTTGTGAAGATGGATCGTGGTCTCAAGGGCATTAACCAGATTTGACCAACCCTGAACTCCAACATGAGACACCCGGAAACAGTATCGCCGCCTATAGAAACTTCTAATATTAAAAATGCTCTATGGGTACTGAAATGATGCAAAAAACACTGAAAAGACCAGACGTGCGCGAAAGTTAAGATCAATGAATGCTTGACAATATTGAGACAGGCCCAAGAGGAGTCATAGCAGAGAAAGAAAACGACGTGACCTTGGAGTTCCAATTGAATTCGCATGTCTGCCACCACACAGAGGAATTTATGTAAAAGCGACTACTGCAATGAGCAGGAAGCAGTCCAATCTGAAACCTCATTGTTGAGAAAATTCCGACTTTGACTGGTATTGGGCTCGTCCCGCAACGTCGGCCACATTATGGCAGCCACGGAATCCATTTTGATTGGCTGAGATCCTAATTCGAAGAACCTTGGTCACAAACGCTGAGCTACTTGCTCTTAGGGAGGCTGGAACAAAAACAAAAGCCGCAAACAGTAAAAGAGAAGCATGACCATTGTACCGTGAATTTATAAAAGCTGTGCACAACTACACATTATTTGATCACTGCCAACTGGCCTGTCCAGAAATTCTCCCTCTTAAAACACATGACTTGTGAACCCTCAGCCTTTTGTAAACGAGCCAACCATTTTAGTGAGAAACTTGAAGGCGCAGGGAGAATGTTGCTTTCAAGTCCGAATGATCGATATTATCCCCTAAACCAGTGTGCAAAAGACGCAGCTAAGAGGCTGCAAAAGGATTGTGCTGAAACAAGTAGGAGGCTGGCGTGGAAACCCAGCCCCTCTTGCTTCTCACGAGCTATGTTTCATAGTGGGCATGAATCAGCAGAACTGTCAACTTCCGACAATTTCTAAGTACTGAAGAGACCTACCAGTCAGAAGGAAGCACTCTGAAGACTTTTGTATTTCTCAGAACAAAGGTTACAACCGAGAACTTTGACCGCAATTTGCTCTGCAAGGGATTTAGGTGCTCCGGCATGCTATAGCGCCACAAATGCGGCAGTGCCTTTCAAAGGATGTGCCATTCCAACCGGCAGACCATGGCTTGATTTCATGCTGGACAACAAGCGCCATTAACGGTGTATACCTAGCCAAATGGCAAGATTTAGCAGAAACGCCAAGGATGTGGTGTTAATGGCAAGACGTCCATCATTTGCTGCTGATCGTGAAGGCTTCGAGTATGCACCAGTCCAATCCAATCCCCAGACAGAATTCTCATAAGGACTTTCACAACACGGATCCAAACAGTGTGGTGAAGCTGTCAAACCTTGAAAATCCTTGTTGTGCATGCAGCGACCATACATGTCCACCTGGATACCCAATTCCTGCATTTTTGCCACAGCCTGCAATCGGAAGGTCTTTCCACCACAGTTGCTGATAACCGCCATTGCTGCCTTCCGCTTTTTTTCAAATGGCAACGCAGGCGCAAAAATGTCAATATCTAATGCGGAACCGCGGCCCACATAGGGTATTGGTACATCCGATGCCAGCTCTGAGGTCATGACAATGTTGTAACCTGCACGGTGCGCTCTTTCAATAGCAAGGCCGCCGAACCGGACGGGGGATTCAGTATTGCGAAGGACCAAAAAGCCGTGCGAGTAATCCTTGTTGTCTAAGGGGGATGACGGCCACTGTTCAGTTCGGGCATCCCAATGTGTAACGGTTGCACTCTCGACCGCTTTGTGAAAGATTGACCTGTAAGCAGGATAGTGTGACGATATGCTTCCAGCATTCTACACACGCAGTATCTTAATAAATTGTGGGTCTGGCATCTAAAACAGGAGGTTTGCATAGAAAAAGAGCCTGCTGGCGTGGAAGGCACAAAACTCAAAACAAGCCAACAGATCCAACGGTTGCTCCTAGATAGATGGCTGAGGGCACTGCTAAAACCCAAGTACTGTGTTTGTAGCTAGTCTTGCCCCAACCAAGCTCTCCTTGTGTGTGCCCCATTTGGTCCTTTTGAAGATCCTCAAGATCTCATATAACAAGCTAGACAAGGCTGTAGGGGTGAACATGTACTAGCTCTTAGTAAGCACTGTAAAGATAAGGCTCTACTGACATACTGAGCCAGTTGACGCTGAAGCTTACCTACAAGGAATGTCACATGCCTGCAAGTCTTTATCTGTTGCCCTGAACCAATATGGGAAGCCAACTTCGTAGATGTTAACTGGGTCAATTTCGAAGTCCCTGCCCATCGGATTGTGCAAGCTTGAGGCCTGATCTTTGCCCTCGAACCATGCTTGGCATGTGGAAATGCTTGCGGACACTCTATGGTGGCTTCCAATGCCCACATCCAGAAATTGCTTAGAGTTGTAGCTGCTGGTGGTATAGAAAGAGAGTACGACTAGCAGCCCCAAAGCGATCCCGAATAAGCGTACTATTTGGTAGCACCAGGCACTTGCGGCCATATTTGGCAAACCGATCAGAAATGGCGCTTTGAGGTAGCGAGGCATTGTGTCGCGATGGACAGCGACCTGGCAGGACCACAACCCTGAAGAGTTGTATTGTGCCTTTACCGAAGTGGTTGCGATATTTGCTGGTTTGCCTTTGGCAGACAGGAAGAATAAATTCAATTGAAGATTCGCAGCGGAAGGATTCCGGTATAGGACTACTGTATAATAGATATGTGTTATGAGAGCCTCCTGATTCTATTTTTTTTTTTTTTTTTAAAGTTGAACTAGGCGTTTTAATTTACGGCGTAACACAGGTTGACTGTTGTGCTTTACGGCGTCATTTACGGTCGCTTTACGGTACGCCGTAATTTTGCGGTTATGATTCCACTTTGGTAAAGCAATGGCACCGTAAAGCAAAGAGATGCCTCATGCAGAGCGTTACCGACCAAAAAATTGCATTTTCAAAGCATAAATGGCAATAAAGTAATAGCCCATTCATAACCACCCAAATATATAGTAAATATAGCAAAAATCAAGAAAAACAATGAACTTGTTTAGAAGCGCGGGTAACCCAAAACTTCTCTTAACCCAGATGTAGCTTTGCTTTACGCTTTACACTTGCGCCTTACCACTTGTAAATCAAAAATCGGACCGTCATTACACCGTAACGCCCAAACCGTAATTACTATTGCTTTACCAGGCCTGACCGTAATTACGGCGTAAATTACCGGGTAATTTACGGTACGGTAATTACACCGTAATGTAAAACCAAAAGCGCCTAAAAACCGAGGATTGCAATGAAATGAGAAGTTGTACAGATGATATCACCGGCGAACCCTCCGACATATCATATAGGGGTTTGGTGGGTCCCCGACGCAAAACGTACACAACTTGTGAACTCCTTTCGAAATTTCGGACGCGGACGGTTTCTGCCCAGTGTTTCGAGTGGTACCGTCGCGATAAGACTCAGCGGACGGTAT
>DF238161.1:0-10357 GCA_000708835.1 Klebsormidium nitens | reverse complement strand
CCACCATGTCCCACGCCTCCGGCGATGCCATCATTCAATCAGTAAGTGTCATTTGCCTGTACTTCAATGTCCTGTGCCATTTCCCTTTGGACATCCAAAGTCCCAAAGTGCGAGCCACCGCCAAACTGGGTAGTGAACCTCTCGGACGGACAATGTGGATGCTGTGGGGATTGCCTTGAATGTTAGCACAAGCCACCTCCAATGCAACTTGTTTAGAACGTGCCATATACCAACCATACTTTTCTGAGCGTCAGCTTAGGATCCATCGTGTCCTTTCAATCAATCCTTAACCAAGGGAAGGGGCCCGACCCCGATAATGAATGACTATGAATTCCATACATGCAACTCAGTTATAACCTAGCATACTACGAATTGCCCGTACCATGTATTTTAAACGCTTAGCCGATCCACATGTCTCTTCACGGCACATGACCGACGTCAATCAGACGCCGACGCTGTGTTCCGTGACACACGATTGTTATTCAAAATTGCATGCAATCGTTCGAGGCGCAGCTCGCCATGTGCAATCAAATGATCAGCTGCCAAACGTACACATGAGCAGTTTTCTATAGTAACACTGCAGCTATAGCCTAAGCTACTGAGTGCCAACGGGCCAGCTTGCATATGCATTCTTCAGGCCTTCTGCAGCTTGCACTTGCTTCAAATTTGAAATATTGAGGCCGCGGCGGGCGCCCGCCGCAAGATCGAGAGCTAGCGCGTCTAAAGTCAACGTACTTATCATGAGTCATGCAATCATTAATAAAAATGTTATACCGTCTAGACAAGCTATAATGAGATACATGTCGAGCCTGTATACGGTCTCAGTACGTCACGCTACTATGAGCGTACCTACAAACCACATGGAACTTATTGGCGGATTGCTGCATGTTGATGTAGCTACGTATGCAATACAGATATGGAGTATAAAGATACGCGGTACATTGATGCAGCTTAAGCTAGCTGGCGAGCATCAGGCCGGACTCCAGGAGGTACGAGTACGTTGCCATCATCAACGGTAAGTGGATTCACTTTCAGAACTTTCACAGCGGCCCTTTGACCAAGGACTTCTCAGAAGCGTCTCGATTGAAGGCAACTAAGTTTCAGTTGCGAAAACAGGTTTGCGTCTCATTTCGAACGCTCTCTCTAGCTTAATGAGCTATATACTACGTAATGTGGCACTTCAAGGGCCCGTTTTGGCCGGCAGTATGACTGAAAACGTCTCCTGACACACATTGAGTCAATATTTGTCTTGGGCTTACCTAGTGTTCTCTAATATCTCCATTTCGCAGGTCAATCGACTCGATTGTATATTTCTAAGACTCAATTGATCCAGGCTTATGCCTGTTTACAACGTTTCTCAGCTGCTATACATTTCCGCCCCGGGCCCCATGCCACCCGTGCTCCCCGTGCCACCTGTGCTCTCCGTGGCCCCTGTGCCCATGTTTCCGTCCTTCGAAGTGCCCTTCCGACTTCCACCCCCAGGCCGACTCTCGCCAGGGGGACAACGCCGGGAAGTAGTTCGGCCGAGGCGCCCTTAGTCGCCGGCTCTCCAGCGGCGCCTCCCGCCCGAAGTGCTGCGCCAGTCGCTGCAAACACTGCGACCGCCGCCGCGCATGCTCCTCCGAGTTCCGGCTGATGCCGACGCTCGACACTTTCGACAAGTCCACCCGCAGGTTCGGCCGCACGTACTCGATGGTCGTGTGCTCCCTCGCCCTCATCCCGAGCACGTAGTTGAGCGCGAGGTCTTCGCAGTTGAACAGGTCGTCCACGATCTCGCGCACCCGCCGATAATCCTCGCTGAAGTAGAGCGGGAACGCGGTCTCGCTGTCGAGAAACGCCGCGCCGGTCAGCACCACGTTATATCGCCCCCGCTCAAACGCGTATTGCTCCCCCCGGTAGGTCAGCGGCTTCCCGTCGGCCAAGCGTGGGTAGTAGCCCACAATCCGCTCGGGGTGTCTGCGCCAATGCGCAAAGCCCCGCTCGAGGTCTCCGCACGACATCCAGACGTCGTCGTCTAACTCCATTACCCCGCGATTACGGATGAGTGGGTCGGGCCTGAACCGGTTGTTGAGCGAGTTGACTTCCTCGGCCCGGATCCGCAGCGGCGCTGCCGAGTCAAACTCGGTGAGGTTAGGCACTAACCCGTGGTTCCAGATGATGACAATCTCGCCCACTGAGGAGCAGCGCGAGTAGTGCCGCACAAACAGCTTAAGGTTGGCTATCCGCGCGTCGTAGCTCATGCAGAGGAGGGAGAACTTGGAGAACTGGCCGTGCACCGGGTACGGCATGTTGCTGCTGCTGTTGCCCAGCAGCGAGTAGAACAGCTCCCCCACCCCCAGCACCAGCAGCCCCGAGCACACCAACACCGCCCCCAGGCACAGGTACGCCGTATACCGCCGCCACTGCGCTCCGCTCGCGCCTTTCCCCTTGGGCAGCAGGGGCGGCCGCAGGGTTTGCAGGCTTGGGAAGGGCCAGCACAGCAGGGGGGAGGAGACAAGCCGGTGGGTGATCCCACCGGAATTGGACCGGACCAGGCCGCCCTTGAAGGCGGCTACGTTGTGGTAGCTCCCGTTGGGGCTGTAGTGCCCGGACGGGAAGTGCCCCGGAAGCGCGCGGTGCAGGCCCCACATGCGGCGCAGGAGCGTCTTGGCGGAGCGGTGCAGCGGGACTGCCTTGCAGGCCGCGAGCAGGAGCGTGTTGAGCACGCAGAAGCCGATGGCGCACAGCAGGCCGCGCAGGAACACGCGCGACTTGGCGCCCGACGGCACGTGGTCCCCGTCCACGGCCGCGATCCAGTCGCCCGACGGCAGCCGCTGCACGTCTACGTGGTGGTGCCGCACGCCGTTCCACAGCTTGCCGCCCTTCTGCGGCGGGCCGAACCACGACACCTCCGTCTCCGCAAACTCGTCCGGGCTGAGGGCATCGATCCGGAACGCGCGCACCGCGCCGCCGTATGTGATCCCGCAGTCTTGCCCGAAGCGGTACAGGTTCACCCCGTCTGAGAAAGGGCGGCCCGCCATGCGCGCGCCCATGCTGCGGTCCTCGTACAGGAACGGGTTTTGACGGTGGGGCTCCCAGGGGCCGAGCGGGGAGGACGAGTGCCAGATCTCGAGGAACGCGTTGCGCGCGACGCCGGGGCGGGTCTTGTCAGCGGAGAAGAGGTACCAGGAGCCATTGTGGGACAGGAGGGATGCGTCGACCATGGGCCGCTTGAGCACGACGCGATCAAAGGCCCAGCGGGTCGGGAAAGAAAGGGCCCTGTACAGGCGGAGGTCGCCGTGGGAGCTGCCCTCGGGCATCATGTAGATCTGCAGGGAGGGGCAGAAAAAGGGCCTTTAAGCAAGCGCAGTGCTGAGGTTCGCAAGTAGGGAAGTACTCATCGGTCTGCGGCAATATCGGTGCTCCAAGAGAAAAGTTATCTGTTGCACAACATGATCTGGACTTGTCAGCACAAGTACTTGAGGCCTGAATCCCTTGAAACTCGAGCAAGGACAACGACAAAGTCCGTCCATGTACATTCGACCCTGACGTTGCGAGTCATTACCATAAGATGTCTCAAAAGCGCCCACTCCTCAAACCGAATCCGACTCAGAAATAAGACGTCGAGATGCCAGAAACCTCACGACCAAGCAAGGACTCTCCGAAGCAAGAAACAAAAACAGGAGAAGTCAAGCCGACATATTATTTCAAGAATTACACTCTCAGAGCCCGTTCACTGACCTCGCCCTCATGCTCGAAGACGAAGGGATACGAGAGGTGCCACGGCTCGTCGAGCACGACCGCCAGGTGCTGCCACGATGCACCCCCGTCGCGGCTCTCGGCCACCCCGATGTCGCCCTGCTGCGTGTCGCTGTTCTTGGTCTCGTAGAACAGGTAGAGCACGCCGTTGCTGCCCTGGAACAGGAACGGGTCCGCCACGAAGTTGCTGGGAGCGTCCGACACCGACGCGCACGTCAGCACCGGATTAGCCACGGGCCACGCAGCGGCCGTGTCGATACGCGGGACCACCTGTCAAGGAAAAGGTAGTGAGGAGCCGGTTAGCCCCCACTAGTAAACGCTCTGGAACCAAGTGCGGGTCTACTTAAGTGTAGAGCATGTATTCTGGCTTCAGCCTTGACGGCCGGACGGCTGACTTAGTTCGTTACTCTACCAGCACAATGAGATGGATTCTGGGATTCAGTGGCTGGATTTAAACTCACTCGAACAGGAGGGCAAATGATCACCAATACATTGCAGGCAACAAGGGTTGAGATATAGAAAACCCTGCGGAAAGAAAGGGCCGACTCAGATAAAGACAGCTGCTCGAGTGTAGAGTTGAATGATTGGGTGGCAAACAACGGACGCACTGACAAAAAAAGGGCATGCCACCTTCTTTCCGGTATGAGGTCCAAGGTTCCCTTTCACTAACTTCTCCTTGTTGGTAAGCTGACCATGACGTGATAATGACTGGGCGGTCTCAAAGATTGGGTCACGCTGACCTGAACCGAACAATGGCCAGTAGCCTCCTACCATGAACCAACAATCTTGCAGGAAACGTTCCTCCTAATGAGAGTCGCCTTACCTCTTACAGCTCTGGCACGGGTTGAGCCTCCTTCGAATCTCCTTTTACTCTTCATTTGAAAGAGAATGAACCACTTGGAATAGACTTGACAACTTCTCCACTCAACATGAGCTTCGGATAAACGTCCACCTCTCACCAAGTATTTCATTTACAGAAGTAATTGATTTAGGAAAGTGTTCATTCAAGCCGGAGAGCAATGCAGCTCACATTTTCCAGGGGCACGAGCGCCCACGGGTGGGGACCCTTATAGATTCCAATGCTCCAGCTGCCCTCCCCATCCTGGCGGCACCCTTCAAGGTTCCCAAAGCTCGGCCAGGCGCCCCAGCCAGGCCCAAGCGCTGTCTCGAGGGCGATGTAAAACGACTCAACCAGCAGCAAGAGCAGGAAGAGGCGCGAGGGACACAGGAGGCTGGTGAAGCACGACGACCCTGCCATCATAAGAGTGCGGGGCTGGCCGGCAATCTGCAGAAAGCGGAAAGTGTGTTGAACAGAGACGACTAGAGACCCTCTGGTAGAACAAGGGGCTGATCAAAAAGCTATTGAACGGATGACACGACAGAAAGAAACCGGCCAGAAGAAGAGGAAAATTCGTGATGGTACGCAAAAGTACAGCTCACCAGGGGCAAGCTGAAGGAAATCAATGTGAACTTCATCAAGAAGTCGATGCAGCCAAATGCTTTGAAAGAAAAACCCTTACTCAGTGAACAGTGCTGGCAAAAGCAGGCCTGACATCAAAAGATAAGTATGAGGACCCGAGCAAGGCTGAAGGTAAAAGTGGTAGCCAAGCAAGATGCATTCTGGTAGAGCGCGCATTCAACGTCTACTTCATCACAAAGCGGGTCCCATCACGTCTTAGTGAGGGCCTAACCACAGGAGGACCAGCCAGAGGAAATCTTCGACGTGCACGGATAAGAATTTCGGATTGTTTATTTCGTCCAGCGCCTCATGTTGCGAACTCACCACAAGATGAATCTCGCGAGCAGGCAGCTACACTGCTTGAGCTTGCCAACCCTCTATGCTCCCCCTGGGCTACCAGAGGAACGCGTTCCCTGCATCAGAGAGAGCATCATCAGCAGGCGGGGGAGGAAGATAAAGGGTGAGGGTCGGAAGTACAAGCGAGCCCCTTGTTTCCAAGCAGCTGAAATGCAGCGGTCTGGAAAGCTGTGCAAGCATAACCTTCCGTCAAACCATGCCCTTGCAATGCCCTTCTTTCTTGCAGAATCTCACAGCAAGGTCTCGCTCTTCCTACTATTTGGCAGCCTCATTGAGCCTACTGGCAAAGGGAGCTGTCATCTGGAGGCGGTCAGGTGGAGGAGCTTCAAGCCTAGCCCCGCACTTGCTAGCAACCCGCACCGGGGCACTTTTGCTCAAAACAAGCAGGACCTCGATACTTTCTGAAGCTCCCAGAAAGACGTCGGCGGTGGTTCCACACAAGCAGGGCCTCGATTCCCTCTGAAGCTTCCAGAAGGACAATAGCGGGAGGCAATCAGCTGTAAGCTTGACCACCACCCACCGCACGCCCCAAAGCCAAACGTTCGAGCGCAACTACCGCTATCTGCAATATTCCGGTTCATCAGAATAGCATGCCATTTTATGTCTAAAAGCGCCAAAAGAAGGCTTGCAACGCCCAGCAAATCCTCTGCCAGCTGAATATTGTTCCTAATCCGCAAGTGGGCACCCCAACGGACCATTGAAGGCGCATTTTCATGGAGCAGTAATCTGAACTAGCTCTCAGTGTCATCTTGGTTGTAAATGAGGAGTGCTTAAATTCAGAAGCCTGTGAATGTGCATTGCTGGAACCGCGGTTGGTTAAACATTGACCAAGTATTGTCCACTGGGTATGGAGCCTCCTCTTCCTGGGGCAAGAAGCAGGGAGTCGACCGTGAAAGAGACAAGAATGGGAGCTTCCGTTGCTGCCGGTCAACTAAACCATCTTATATGTTAAGATGAACCAGCAACAACCAACCCAGAAACAGATTTCTCAAACAGCCACTCAAATAGAAAGACTGCCCTGTAAAACGCTTGATGAAGCATGGTAAAGGATGCTCTCTTACCCAGCAACACCAACTTGCGGAGGTACCAACAACATTCAGCCCGAGTCAAATAGGTCAAAATCAAGCCCTCAAACAAAGGTTGTGGAAAATGGACGTTCGTAACTCACAGTAAAGGAAAGTTGCGGGTCACATAATAGATGCCTCGCAAATGCCTGAATATTCCCCCAGGCTCCAGCCCTGCTACTCAACCCAGTCCACGCTCTAAGGCGCTAACAACAAACGCAGGCGGATTGGACCCTTTGCTTTTTATGGAGCCTCCCCGGCTCAATGCAACGGTCCATAGTTGGGCAGCTTTGCAGTCCTTCTGAAACCAGAGTTTGCCAGGCAATTGCCTGGTCCAAGTGGGTTCGCACAATTTCGAAGCCTCCTGTCGCATGCCTGGCACGAAGTTTGCCAACTCTGAAACTGCCCACCAGGACAAATGCATTTCACCTCTTCCAGTGGAAGTTCCCACGCAGACGCTTCCAAAAATTCCATGCCAGCGTCATGCCAACTCTGCACGGGCGAAAGCTTCGCGCGGTCTGTTTCTCGGCGCTTCGAATCTTCTGTTTACCAGGTACGGTAGTAGCAAATGCCAAATGCATGATGCTCTCGGTACGCCTGGTGTAGGTTTGAAGTCTACCACGGACACCACCCGGGGATGGGCTTGGACATGGGAGATGCCAATCGCTCGGGATCATACCCTGGGCGTATGGTTGGCTTTTGCACATGCCTTGCTCTGCTTCCATCCCATCGACCGGTACACTGAACTGGACCAATGCTTGGTCCCCAGAATCGAGATCCACCCGGAGGTCCATCGTGAGTCGGTAACGTTCCCAAATCCGATGTGGCAATACGGTCGCATACCTACCGTACCACGGTACCTAGCACTGCTAGCAGGTAGGTATTACTATGGGTACGAGCTCCATTTTTATTGGGCCGGTTCGGTTGGAAATGCTGACGTTGTCCAACGGAACCGGCCTTTACATGGCAAAGTTGCGGTCCCTCGCGATTCGCGGTCCGATCGGGGGTCATTGTCCCCCGAAAGTTTGCACAATCTCCCACAATCGAGGAACCGAGAACAGCGTTGACCAAAGGACCTCGGGAGTCGGGAGTCGTCGGCACTCGGGAGTCGGGTAGGTCCTTTCAACTTTGGTCAACGCTGTTTCCGGTTCCTCGATTCCCGGAGCTTGTTGTGGTCTGATGTGGTCCGGCAGTGCAGACCGGAATACTTGCACTGCAAGACTCAGACGACGTCACTGTTCTCCCGTAGATAAATATTCGCAAGAGGGGGGTCGGCACTGCTCCAGACCGGGCCAGCCCAGGCTTTGGAAGGCCCAACCGGCGCCGTTGGCTTGATGACGTGTTCCCAACCAAACCGGTCCGATGTAATGGTGCTCTTATAATCTTGACTCTTGGACTCTGTACCTACCTAGTACCGGTAGTACGAAGTTGTTCGCTCGGTAACCGGGACGTCGGCTCTGTTGACGTCGGCGCAGGCTTCGGTGACGTGAGCCTAGTGCGTGTGGGATCGAGAGATCCTCGACAAGGGTGGAGAGAACCAATGTCCACCGCACCTACCTATTGTCAGGGGCTCGGGCGATACTTCTCGATGTCATGTTGACTAAGCGCATGTTGACTATTAAAGGATAGTGCTCGGGGGCACGAACAAAACTAAAAATCTAAACCGATAGATGGAACCCAGCTCCGCACCCGTACCCACCCTAACTCCCATACCAACCCTACCCATCCCCCGGGTGCTTTCCCTTAGTCAATATGCCCTAATAGTCAACATGAAATCGAGACCTATGCTCGGGAGTGCGCATGGTGTGCAATGCAATACGTGGTGGAAACTTTCGGCGTCGAAAGTTCAGCTAGCTGTGAAAACTCGTCACGTACAGTACCAATTGTCAGATCCGAGTTGGGGTAGGCAGGCAGGAACCGGTTGCCGAACTGAGCAATTCGACCGTCCGATCGATCGGCGAATCTTTGTTAAAACTTGAAACCGTCACGGTGACCATTTCAGCCGCCGCGGGTACAACTTCAAGCCGCCGCCGCGGCCGGGGCCCGGAGGCCGCCCGCCCGGCCGCCTGCGCGCCGCGGTTAGTTAAAAGGTTTTAGGGTTGGGGCCGACCTTCTTCTGTCTTTGAACTCGGACGTGGCGTACTAGGACACGTAGGTAGGTACATAGGTAGGTAGGTAGGTAGGTAGGTACCGGTAGGTAGCATAAGTAATCACATCCTAGTTGTGACTGGCCATGGCCACAATCACAGGATGTAACTGTCTTCTCAGTCGCCGACGCTTAGATCCAAATCGTGTACCATGAGCACTTTGAGTAGGAGGTTGCAGGTTTAGGAAACCTGAAGGGTGACCTTCGAACTGACTGTCTTCTAGCTGACGCTCTTGTACCTTGAGCGCTTCCGACGAGTACGAGATTGCAGGAAGTTTGGGAAACCTGAAGGGTGACCTTCGAACTGACTGTCTTCGAGCTAACGCTCTTGTACCTTGAGCGCTTCGAGTGGGAGATTGCAGGTTTAGGATACCTAAAGGGTGACCTTCGAACTGACTGTCTTCTAGCTGACGCTTAAATAAGACTCGGAGACGATCAATGAATAAGAATGACTCAGTGTATATAAGTCAATGTAAGCTTGTGCAAAGAAGCATCTTCGACTCTGTTAAAATGCATGAGTAATTTGAATTCTCTATTGTGGTGCTTGGACATTCCATTTTCATCATTCCATAGCATGCTAAATATTCATACCATCATGTTGCTTACATGGATTGTCGAGCCTTATAGCGTAGACCTTGAAATTGACTTTGCGTTCCATCAGCCGCTCATTTTACATACGCCTAATGTAGTATATTTAGCCATGCAAAGCATATTTAACACACATCTCAAGAGATCTAACCAGATCCAAGCTTTTTACAGCGAGTGCCTCAACAAATCAATAGGCCGCATCAAGCGCATCTATGAGGAAGAACGATGCACAAGCATGACCCTTAAGCTAGGCAAAATTGCAGGGTTAAAAGGAATGTTACCGCCTCATAGTATGCATGACCTGGTGAAAGTCGTACGCTTGGGGCTCGAGCAAGCCGGAGTAAAAACACACAGATGCCGCGATCCAGATCACCTTCTTGTAGAGTGGGGAGATGTGCTCAAGGAACCCACACGCCCGCAAGTTAGGTTTGACAAGCATACTAAGCTTCTAGAGTATGCCACAGCAGATGGCAAACCTCGATACATTTTTAATGGGGACCGTGGTGCGGCAGTTCCGATGTTGGATTTAATGATCAACCCTTTAAAGTGCTAGTGTCAGTAGGCGTATGTTAGGATGTCATGCACGATGGCTTGCTGCTTTAGAATCATAATGTAACGATTACGACTGGTTAAGCCTAACCTCGTTCTCGACAGGATTTTGTAACGATTACGACTGGTTAAGCCTAACCTCGTTCTCGACAGGATTTCGTTGACCTGCGGGTTAGCGAAACGGCGGTGGTTACGTCTTAACGACGCACTGCGTGGCTGTCTGCAAGACGGCGTAATATCCCGGATGGATCGGCTTCTGTGAGCTGATGTCACCGTTCAGGATAAGTTGTGTTCGGCTTCGCCGTTCGATGCAGCCAAGCTTATCTGTGCTCTGCTCAGCTTGCGTGGCTGGTCTTGTCAAAGGTAGTGGACAAGAGAGAGCTATACGAATAGCCGCATAATCCACGTCGTATGTAGAGCTGTGTGCTATTGATGCATATCTAGTCACATCATGTA
>DF238166.1:0-10182 GCA_000708835.1 Klebsormidium nitens | reverse complement strand
ACATAGCTTGGATCTGTATGAGCATAGCCAGAGGCGAGGGCAGGCCAGCGGACTTCACGAGAGCAGCATTGTGAGGATGACTGAGAATTAGTCGAAAGACATAGCTGCCTAGAAACGAGTTCATCTAGGCACTTCGGTGAGAATCCGAGATACGGCTGGGTACTGTGGCGAGTGTGCCATTTTACTCTGAACAGACTGTATCTATAGATGAGTGGATTCTATCGACGAGCATAGATCAGACTATCCTATTCGTACAGACACAGAACCACTGTAAGTTGCGCGGCCCCAACCCGCATCTTACAGTTAAGTTACAAACTAAGTTACACCTTGACTCAGCCCAGCTATTCGAAGCACCGGTTTAGTCTTACATCCGTGATCTCCAACAACCAATCCTCCACGTAAACCTTGGTACAAGTACAACTAAGTTACAAACTATGTTACACCTCGACTCAACTTACTATTCAAACACCGGTTCTGCCTTCCATCCGTGGTCTCAACTACCAAAACTCCACGTAAACCTCGGTGCAAAAGTCAGACGACTCTACACTTGCACCTTCTACAACAAGAGGTTTGCCCTGATCCGCGAGTCGGAACGCCGTCCGAAATTGATCGTGCTTGGCACATATAGCAATCGATTGCTAAAAGGTTACCTCATGATCACTTTCGACCTTATCTAGCTTGACTGCGTGTGAGTGCTGGCGTTAGGTAGCTCCAGGCCAAGATGATCAGAGCGCCCCCTTTTGCTCTTCAGCCTTTTGATCTCCTCGTCGCGCATCTCCATCTGAATGCGCAACCGCGTGTTCTCATCATTAACCTTCTCGGCTGCCTGTCTGGCCAACTCCAGCTCTGCTTCTAGCCTCAAGCGATCCCCGAGAAGGAAACCCACAAACCCGTCGTTGATCTCTCCAGCCACACTGTGCTCAATCGCGAGTGCAGCTTCATATCTGCAAATATGCAGAGAGAAGGGTTTATCCACGCAGAATCCAGAACCCTACACACAAAGTATCAGACTTCACCACCACTCTGCAGCTTTGATGAGTTTCTAGGAAGAAATCCAAGCAGAGAGCAGGGAAAAGGAACCCTAACCCTGCAACTCTGCGATTCTGCTCAGATCAAGCTTACAGGTTTAGAGCATATACAATCTGAATCTGAATTGTAGGCAATCTGAATTTGCTCTGATCGGTCGACGGGTTGTTTGAGAGAAACCCAAGGTGAAACCTTTTGAACTTAAGATTCAGTACTCCGCCACCCTACTGGATGCAACTACTAAAACCCCACCACCCTATTGGATGCAATTCTTAAAAGCCACCCTACTGGATGCAATTCTTGATCCCCACCACCCTACTGAATGCAATTCTTAATCCCCACCACCCTGCTGAATGCAATTCTAGGCTGCCTACATAATAGGGCTGGAGAAGCAATTTGGTGAGATCCACCCACCCTCTCTCTTGCAAAGGTCTAGCACACAGCAGATGCGTAGCGATTGGAATTGCACAGAAAGAGGGAAGTGTGCTACAGCTCGGCCAGGATTCTCACCCCGCATCGTCTGCTGCCGAAAAGAACCCGGATGCCATGATGGCATGCTCCTCCGTCAGCCAGGTGAGCGCTTTTCAGGAGGCGTGGAGGCGTGAGCGATGCTGGAGGAAGCAGTGATGTTTGAGCTCTTGCTTTATGTGGTATGTGTATCTTCAAAGTGGAAATGGAAGGGAAGCCGAGAAGGCTATAGGCAACGCGCCTGGGGTAGCCATCGCGCCCGAAACTGAAATATACACGTGAAAAGTGCCAATGATCATTCTCAGTTGTGACTCAGACTGCTCATCAGCGGCGGTTACCACTACCTCGGACTTATGGTATACGAAAGAAAATTTTAGACACTGCCGAGCAAATATATATTTCTGATAGAATATACGGATCAATTAGGGTTGCTGACATGTACTTCAGGTGCATTCTATGACGAACCAATGGGCACCGTACTGATATTGTTATTAATAATGTTGTACTTGGATATTGTGACGTAATATCTCCCGCTAATGGTTGATATCCGAGATATGGGCAAGAATCCCGTCGAAGTCAACGCCAGTCAAGTACCACGCACACGTTCCTCACAATTAGGTGGTACATTCGTCCAATAAGAAGAGAGATTTAGATGTACCGTTGAACAAGTGGCACCACTGCCATGTGAGGGTCATGTAAGCCAGCAGACTTTCGGATAGTTCGACACCCTGTCTCGACAAGTGGCAAGCGTGGAACTAAAGACGGGAGTGTCGCGTGCATGGTAGCGAAAAATACGCTGTTCGGACGCGGACCCGAGAGCAGCGCCCGAAAAGCGGCAGTCTATATAAGAAGAGGGGCGTGTGGCGCGTCTCGGACACACAGATTCCGAAAATGAATATTTCGATCGAAGGCTCCATAGGTAGTGGCAAGAGTCTTCTCCTTGAAGGTCTGGGGCGACTCTTCGAATGCCCTATCGAGCTGGAACCTGTGGATGAGTGGGCACCTATGTTGCGTAGGTTTTATGAAGACCAAAGGAGATGGGCTTTTGCACTGCAGACTAAGGTCCTCTGCAGCTTCATGTCTATGCCCAAGCGCACCGGACTCAGCTTCATAGAGAGATCACCCGCCTCGTGCAGGTTCGTCTTTGGAGAGCTCCTGCACGAGGACGGAACTCTGGACCCTGAGGAATGGGCCCTTTTCAGGCAGCTATATGACCGGAGCACGCAGCAGCTGGAGGTGCCCAAGATCTGCATATGGGTGGACACTCCAGCTGAGGTCTGCTTCGAACGCGCACGCAAGAGGGGGAGAGAGGCGGAGACGCCGCTCACTCTGGCCTATTTGAAGAAGTTGGAGGCGAAGTATCACGACTTCCTCTCCAGCGAGGAAGCTCACTTCGACGAGGTGTACCGCATAGATGGTCGTCAGAGTGCACGGGAGGTGCTGCGAGCAGCTGCAGCTGTAGTAGCCTCGAAGATGAGCTAGATGAATTAGGAGAGAGCATCTATCATCCCTTGAAGGAACCCCTGCAGAGCGGTAGAATCGTTCTTGTCCAGGGAGTCCCAGCTTTGAGTGTAAGCCTCTTGCTGATTCTTAGGCAGTGTTCTCCACTTCTGGAACATCTGGTTCTGCTTCTCCGCCGAGACCCCGAACGCGGTCAGTTGGTCTCTGCCCACGCCAAACACATCCAGTGGCACCGAAACGCTCTGTCCATCGAAATCTACCTTCTTCTCGGCATCCACCACGTTCTTCCTCAGTGGTCCGATGTATGCTTGGCTCTTCCCATCGTCCAGCTGGATAACCGGAGTGTTCGACAGGCCTAAGAGATTGGTACGCGTCACGGTTCCGAATAAGTCGTTATCCTTTACGTATGCACGACTCCCCGGAGCGATCGTGATGTTAGACATGCGTTCTTGCTATATAGAAAGATTTTATTTTGGGGCTCTGCCCACCCTCAAATCTTGCAAGAGCCCATGGCGTCCCAGATGCTCTCGTCGTAGTAGGATTGGTGTGCATCTCTACCGGAAGCGTAACGCGGATCTTTGGTCATCTTGATATGAAAGACGGTCCCATCGGAAGACCTGTGATCGAATTCGGGTTCGTCGGTCCTCTGCAACCTTCCATGCAACCTCAGAATCCAATCCTTCTCGTGAAAGTGATTGGTCGCGCCCCGGAGCGCGTAATGCTCGCACGAGGCAGGGATCAGCTTCGCAGGTCCGTATGCGTCCACCGTGACGTTCTGCACTTGAAGCTGGTGTCGAGCCGAGATTGACAGCGTCATGAGAGCCTTGTGTAGCAAGAGAGCCCCATGTGAATGTGCGATGATGTGCACGCGAACGTCCAAAGGCAGGCTCGTGATTTCGGAGAGCTTAGTCAGCAGCCTCGTCAACCTGTCCGTCTTTGTGCTGATGAATAGTCTATTACGCAAAAAGTTGCCGAGATCCCAGATACCTCTCGTGTCGTAGTCAAAGACCTCGATCATCCCTGTGCACTTTACTCTAAGCATTTCTCTTATAGATTCTATAGCTGTCTTTGTGGAACCAAATCCAGGGATGAGAAGCGTGTAGTCATTCATCCGCATACATAACAGATGTTGAACATTTTATTTCCTGTTCAAAAGTAGTATATATATATCATGGACCGTACGGTAGAGTTTGCTACCATTGCAGTAGTGACCTTGCTCGTACTCATCGGAATCGTATTGACGGCCGTGGGTTGGGACATGAGCAGGTCCTCGAATGCGACCGTCGCGGCGAGAGGCAAGAGAGTCGAGAAGTGGGGAACGGGTCTGCTCATAGGGGTGATAGTGGTACTGATGCTATGCTCTGGGCCTTGGTGGCTTCCCTTGGTCTGATGGATCAATCACTGAACAGACCGTGACATCTATACAATCGTCCGGTGGTCTGTCAGGCTAAGCATGACATATTCGCCATGGCTCCATCTTGCAGTCGCCCCGAGGGGCGAATCACTTCCTTCGTATCGCACGAAGTAGTATGTTCCGAGCACCATTGCAATCCCTGTCTATGACTGCGAAGCAGCTTCCGCACTTGAAGATCCTCGCACCCTCTAGGTTTTGCTTCACTTCCCCACACCTGCCACAGGTCTTGCTCGTGTAATGCTCGGAAACGATCAGGACTCTCACTCCCCTTCCAGCAGCCTTGGCTATCAGCCGCTGTGTGAACTTGTAGTGTGACAGGAACGACATCTGCCTGACGCTCTTGCTCCCGATCCGCCATTGGAATCTTCGAACCATCTCGCTGGTCTCGAATGTCGGCAACAGAATGATCTTCGCTTTTCGTGTGAGGAAGTCCGCGACCTTGTAGTGCATCTCGTCACGCAGATGAGCTATCTTTCTTCGTGTCTTGATGATTCGCAATCTCACTGCTCTTCGTTTCTTCCTATGGTCCTTCGGAATGCGCTTCTCGAAAGCGAGCAGTCTGTCCAAGGTGATAGCCAACGAGAAGAGGCGTTGCGCACACCCATCGCCCAATTTGTATGCCTCGCTGGGGCTGTAGGCGGTCAGGAATGTTCTGACTCCCGGGTCCAGGGCTATCACTGCCTCTCGTGTCTCGTTGATGAGAGATCTGGCGTTTCCCTTCACTTTTGCTGGATGCGCTTTCGAGTAGGGCACCAGGAGATAATACTTGGCACCATCGAATTGCAGCTGACAGTCCTTGGTGATCTCGCCGATGGCACCCAATGTCTCGAACTCCCAAGGGCAATAATCTCCGTAGATGATCAGGGTGCGATCGCCCCTGCGCTTGATAGCAGTCTTTGCGATCCCCAAGCACCACCCCTTCGAGTCCTCCCTTTTCCTCGTCTTGAAGGAGAGTCGGAACCCGGTGATGTTCCCACGTTCTCGATTGCTGAAGCAGGCTTTGGCATTCTTGGCCGCTTCGAAAACCGCAGCGGCCCTCACGTCCTTGGGTGTCTTCAAGAGGTGTGGCTTGTCTCCATTTACTTCTGCTGGGGTGATCATGTCTCGGAGGTACATCTTATTGAAGCTCGCGGTCTCATTCATGAGGAAAACGGCCTTGTTGTAGCTGTATCGAGCCGCGTGCCTCCAGTCGTTCAGCATTCTCTTCTGATACTTCTTCGGGAGGATCCGAACTTTTCGCATCCTGATCAACTCCTCTGCTTCTTTTTGCTCGCTTTCTTCGTTCTGTTTCTCCTCCTCCGTAACCTCTTCTCCCGTTCCATCGACAACCGAACACCTGAACGACCGCGAGCACGTCCTCTGCCAGCTCTGCCTCCGGAGACTTATCGTCTTGTTGGAGAACCACGAGGCGGACACCGTGTCTTTCGAAGAACCACGAGAGCAGATCGAATCCGAAACGACACAGTCTGTCTTTTGAGGCAACCACAACCTCTCGTACAAGTCCCTTCTCGCTCTGTTCCAGAAGGGATAGAAGTCCCTTCCTCTTGAAGTTGAGGCCCGTTCCGACGTCGCTGATAACTGAGTGTCCGGGGTACTGGTCACGCAGATATGACTCTTGACGTCGAAGATCGTTCTTCTGTTTCTGGCTGGACACTCTGGTATAGATGTAGGAGGCGCGCTCGCTGGAGGGATCGAGGCTCTTGAGGTCGTAGATACGCTTGCCTCCAGGGCTACGCTCGACCTTGATCTTTCCGGCTGCCTCCCATCTGATGAGAGTCCTGGTACATACACCGAAGTGGTTGGCTGCTTCGGACAACCTGACATACCCCATCTGTGTTTGACATATCCCTATAGAAAAAGGGTCAGGGTTTGAACGCACTTGTCTGCGTTAGTTCATCCAACCGTAAAACAGCTAATGCAACCTTCACGTCTAGTGCTACCTGCCTATCCTGACGTTATACATGAGATCCGCCGGGAAATGCAAGAAAGGATATCCTAGACCCTTCGTCTTGCTTACGAGGCTGAGGACCATCTGATCTTGGCGCGGTTCGATAAAGCCCGGAAGCTCTTCTCCTAGAACGCTTCTTTCGTCGCTCATCAGGCGTACGTTGGCACATCTATCGTACCACTCCTGGATGAATCTCACGGTCTCTGGAGTCTTGCGTAACATCAGAAATCCACCCCAGCATTGCGACGTCTGTCCATGCACCTCGGGGTCTGCACCCAAGATGCAGAAGGCCTCGTACTTGGTCCAGTGTCTCTCCTTGTAGCTCGGCTCCGAAGGCTTGTTCTCGAACAAGACCAGGTCTTGGGTCTTTAGCCAGTCCTCCGCGGCCTCCCTAAAGTCCCTCTTGAACGCGTACAGAGAGTCGCAGTAAGTCACGACGTCTCCTTCCTCCAACTCACTCAGACGCTTAAGTATACAATAGCTCTTCCAGCACCACGCTCCGAAGCCACGCGGGAGTGCGAGCACGTCCCTGTGAGATTCCCGGAACGCGGGGTCTAGATCCGTCTCGTCGTAGACCGTCGCGGTGTCGAAGCCGGCTGCTAGCGCGCTCTTGGCCAGCTGACGTGCGAAATCATTGTAGATTCCATGAGTACCGAATGTTATGAAGTGCATCATATCTCTTTGCTTCGAAGATTACACTGAACGGACGAAAAATATATCGCGTTCAATCATACGAGAGATACATGGCGCGAGCTCGTAAGAAAAAGGCGTGCGGACGCTGCATAGCTCCGACCAAGAACGGTACGCGGTGCAAGAACAAGGCGGCCTGCGGGTCGGGCGACTATCGATACTGTAGAGTGCACCGTGAGAGACTCGAAGTCCCGAGGAGACGGAGGACCCGGCGCGAGAGGAGACCAAGGAAAGCCTTGAAGCCGGCCGTGCTTAAGACTGGGAAGAAGGTGAACTGGATCACGGGAGAGGGACTCGCGGAGCTCGGCGTGAAGCAGAATCTGTGTGAAGCCGGGGTCGAAGGTGCTCAGAAGATGGGGCGCGACTTATTCGAGGGAGGGTTCTCCGTCACCGAATGGAAGAAAGCTATGAACGGTCAGAAAGGCACCGGCAGCATGGCCCCGTGCCTGGCGGCGGAGAGGTGCTTTACGATGAAGCTTTGGAAGAAGTGGGCTTTCGTAAAGCACTTGGGCGAGGGGGCGAGTGGGTCGGTGATCCTCGTCCGAAACAGGAAGACCGGCCAGAGGCGCGTCGCAAAGATCTCCAAGAAACTCGACAGAGCACGAGATAGAGTGGAGATGGACATACAGAACGAATTCTGGCGCAATGGATTGGCGCCGCGAGCGTTCGGATTAGACTTCGACGAGATCAAGCACGGCCGTAAGCAGAAGAAAGTGTCGGTCGTCCTCATGCAGCAGGTGGATTCCACGCTGTCATCGTGGCTGAGACGGGATCGCAAGAGGTGGGAGCTAGACGTCATGCTCAAAGTCCTCATATCATTCATCGACAAGATGCAGAAGAAGCGACTCGCTCACGGCGATCTCCACTGGGAGAACATAGCATTCAAGTACAGACCGGGCACTAAATATATCGGACGAGTTCTGTTGATCGATTTCGGCTTCGCCGCCCGAAAGGGAGACTCTCGCTTGGAGTTCGCGCAATTGATCCGGACGACGCACAAGGATTTCGGGCACATGACGAGTGCCAACGAGAAGTATTTGCGGGGGAGACTCATCGAGGAATTCAAGAGGAGATATGGAGTGAAAAAGGTGGACTATCAGTTGGTGGACGACATCTACCACGGCGAAGCCTGAGACGCCCGAAAGCGGCGTCCGAAAGGGCTTCCACAGAATGTTTCTCGCGGGGCGTCCGAAACGGTCGGCTCGCGTCCGAAACCGTGTATAAGTTGTGCAGTCGTAAGGTACGAGGGCGTCATTCTGAGACATGGCAGAACGAGAACCCCTCCTCGAGACGGATCCTCACAGGTACTGCACCTTCCCCATCAAATACCCCAAGACCTGGTCGTTCTACAAGAAGGCGGTCGCCAATTTCTGGACAGTGGAGGAGATCCAGCTGGATCAGGACGCCTACGAGTGGGAGCATAGGCTGTCCGCGGACGAGCGCCACTTCATCAAGCACGTCTTGGCCTTCTTCGCTGGAGCTGATGGCATAGTCATAGAGAACCTCGGGACCAGGTTCCTGACGGAGGTGCAGATACAGGAAGCCAGGGCTTTCTACACCTGCCAGGCCTTCATAGAGAGCATCCACGGAGAGGTCTACAGCCTGCTGATCGACACCTACGTGAAGGACCCCGAGGAGAAGGACAGGTTGTTCGAGGCGATAGACAGCATCCCGTGCGTGAAGAAGAAGGCGGACTGGGCCGTGAGGTGGATAGAGAGTTCCGACTCGTTTGCTGAGAGGCTGGTCGCGTTTGCGTGCGTTGAGGGCATCCTTTTTAGCAGCTCCTTCTGCGCCATCTATTGGCTGAAGAGCAAGAACCTGCTGCCGGGGCTGACATTTTCCAACGAGCTCATCGCCAAGGACGAGGCGCTCCACACGGACTTTGCCTGCCACCTGTACCGCGACCTGCTGGTACGGAAGCTGTCGTCCGAGAGGATCCTGGAGATCGTGAAGGGGGCTGTGGACATAGAGAAGGAATTCGCTTGCGACGCACTCCCTGTTTCCCTCATTGGGATGAACCAGAAGTTGATGTCCGCATACATCGAGTGCGTGGCGGACCGCTTGCTCCATAGCCTCGGTTACGAGACTCACTACGGCAGCAAGAACCCCTTCGGGTTTATGGAACTAATCTCCCTGACGTCCAAGAATAACATGTTCGAGTCGCACGTGAGCTCTTATCAAAAGGCTGGTGTGATCGAGACGCTGAACAAGGGGAAGAAGGGAGGCCTGACGTACGGCGATTTCGTAGAGGACGACTTCTGAGGAGGATGATGCTGGCGTCCGTGCTCTTCGCATTGGACGCGGTAGTAGCGAGCCTCATGTTGGTGGTGGTGTCCACCCTGGGGAACGAAATTCCCCTATCTTACTTGGTTCCCATCGTCTTAGACATCCTCTATTTCATTCTATCCCCCTGTCTGGAATACAACTCGGACGTCAGATTCGGCTGTCAAAAGTTCTTGCTCCTGGTGATAGGATTCCTGACGGAGGGATCTACTCGGCAACCCGGCAGACTCTTCGTGTACGGGTGCATAGGTATAGGTTTCTTAGAGATGCTGATTGCAGTCGCGATGATCGTAGGATATTGTAACAGAGACGATACGACTCCGTTGACACTAGTGCCATTATCAGGACCCGTCGTAGAACCACCTAGCGTAGTACGAGCAGAGAATACGAAGCCGCCTGATGTAGTCATAGAGGTAGAGTTGCCGGATGGTTCTAGGGTGGTGGGCATCAAACGTTGAAATGTGCAATCAGAGTGCGAAGTCTTCGAAATGATGTATCGTCTTGGTATTCCTGCCCTCTGTCACCAATGGTATACCGTGTTCGCTGCAATATTCTAAGCAACGGTCTCTGTCAGCCACTAGATAAGCAGTCTCTTCGAATATGTCTTGGACCAACTCCCAATCTAGTGCCTCGAAGATCTCGTGCGTGACGTGCCATGGCTTCAGCTTGTGGAATGCGATCTTTTCCGCCATGTTGGCGTCGGCCACTCCCATGATGGCGAATGGCTCTAGAACGAATGCGTACCGTCTCGCTATGTATAAGCTGGGGTCCCGCTGTTTGGACATTCCGACTTTCATTATCGTAGATCCGGGCGCCCGGGCTGCGTACAGGAAGCCAGTCTCCACGACCGTCTCGTCGTCCATGGTGTAGACATGATGCTTCTCATGTTCCT
>DF238167.1:0-10154 GCA_000708835.1 Klebsormidium nitens | reverse complement strand
TTATGCATCAAATCTACGATTCTATGGACGAATCAATCACAAGACAATCGGGTGTACTGAAGATTAGTACTCCCAAATCTAACATATGGAAATAGAGCGGAACTACCCTCTATTTCCGCCTAACTCTATTACAATTTGGCCGTCAAAGAACCCCGTATCTTAACACAAAAGCCTAGTGTATGACCGTTCATTTGGCGCAACGCCGACTGGTATAGACGGTAAGTTTGATGCAAAGACGTTGTTGCTATCATATCTAGTTTCTGCGGTTGCAACGTCACGTTCGGTGTTGTGACAAACCAACACCACGGTCGACCGTCGGGCAACGGTTGCCCTGGCAACAGTCGCTCGACAACATTGCAACACTCGGTCAAGTGTCGCGACCGTCCGAGCTCTTGAAGAGCACATGAGCAACTCGGAACGCCGAGTTTCGACTGTTTGTCAAGGCTGGTACAATGATTTCTACGGCAATGGACCGTCAATGATTCCGCCGGAGTGTTCCGAACATTCCAGAAGACAAATCTTCAGATCGTGGATGTGAGCGGTTGGCCAGCTTGAGCGAACTTGCGCTGGCAAGATAACCCGTGATACCCTAACGGCAGCAATGTGCGGAAACCATGGTGGCAGACATTCTCAGTGGTTGAAGCGCTTGGAGTCTGTAAGAATGTTGTCTTTCTGCTCAAGGTCCAGTTCTGCTTGCTGGTTGGGAACTCGCACTTCGAATGATCCCCGCAAGGTTCTGTGTCTTGTTCCAGTTAGTACTTCAATGCCAAGTCTTGAATCGTGGAGAGCCTGCTTCGAGGAGTGCCCTTAGGCGACTCGTAGCCGCATCCAGTCATATCCAAGACAGCTCTGCCATGCACTCGTCCGATTGCATACTACGACCACATAGTAGAGTGCCATGCACCATGCCAAGCAATCCTGGTCATCCCGTAGACTGGCAAGATCATGCTATGGACGTGAACGTCACATCACTGACTACTAAGCATACTTATCTTGCACTCTACGAACTAGATTCAATGGCGTAATTCATCAAACTTGCATTAACTACGTCCCTCACATCAATACTGTGCTCATATGCCGCAACCTAGCACACGCGCGAACCCGAAGGTTAACTTTACTGATGACGATGTGTGGTTAGACTTAACCATAGCCCATCTCTCACAGTGGACCGATGCTTGACCAGCTGATCATAATTTTCAAACATTCTAGGCGCCGATAATGAAAAGATGATCCGGACGGCGCATGTCGACTCAAAACTCGACGACGTCGCCTTTGGCTGGCTCTTGTCGAAGCAGCTTCGTATCATTTCATTCTCTGTTCAAAACAAGCGCAACTTGAGTTCAACTTGGTGACACAGGGGTGACACTAAGCTTTAGGCTTTTAGGATTCAGTATTTAGGCTGTTGGACTTAAAAAGTAGGAGAGTACTACTTTCTACTACTAGTAGAAGGGACGTTATGACGATTCAATTCCGAAACTTGTGAAAGGCAACGTTACAGTGTGACGATTGGGCTATGGTTAAGTCTAACCGCTCAAATGCACATGGTTAAATCCGTGGTCGCCTTGCGACACGTGGCAAGTGAAGTCCACTGTCGAGTTGTGACACGTGGCAAGTGTCGCAGTAATGTTCGATAATAATTATTATTGGGTATGTCAATAGTAGCATAAGTAGAGCTACTAGACTAGCATGGAGTCTTGCATGACCAGGATTGCTTGGCAAGGCGCAGGACGCTCTACTTTGAAGTCAAAAGTATGCTCTTTGCCACACTGGAAGGACGTTATGAAGATGACTAGATGCAGCCATGGGCTCTGCAGGCCCAAGTTTACACTCTCTACGATTCATGATTGACTGAATGCAGGCAGAAACAAGACTCTGGAATCTTGAAGGATGTCTTGAGGGACTTGTCCAACAAGAGGACATAAGTTGTCTTGGGCAGAAAGACGATAATTTTTCTGAGCTGCGCCATCGCTTAAAAACGCCTGCTTCCATGGTTTCCGAGTTTCCGCACATGGTTGCTGATCGTGTCATGTTAGTAACCTAGCCCGCTCTTCGCATATAGCTGGCAATTATCACAGTGATTAACTATTTCAGCTCTATGCTTGAGGTGCAAATCAATGAAAAGGTGTCGCAACAACGTCCCTACAACGTCAAGTTCGAAGAACTTTGCAATGCTGCCGGCAATCCGACGGGCACCCGTGAGTCCGTTCATTGCATGCCCGACGGTTGCGTTGATTGAACCACCGGCCTGGAGTCGAGTGTCACCGTCCGACACTCAGAAGAAACTCGGAGTCTGCACATCTGTCTGTAACCGGCCTGCCAGTGAAGGGCCTTTGAACCCCAATTTATACTTACTGGATTACTGCCTATATAGGCTTTGTAGTCTCACAATATGCCGCCCGGCGGGTACGTACGAGCGACCTCTCAACATATCAGTAGTAATGATATATCATACCGGCTCGTCACGTGACGGTGTGCCAGTGTTTGACTGAAAGTACTAGCCGCCTCTACTGTAGCGACCGCGGCTAGCTACTAGTCTAAGGTTTATAAGGTACTAGGCTACGGTATCACCTCGGCTCCACCTCGGTATACTCGGTATATCGGTATACCGGTAAAACGGTATATTCATTCCGGTTAGCTATTTCTAGGCCCTATTTCCCGATTTCTGCTCGAGTCACTGGTTTGCGGCCTGGCCCTACGGTAATGACCTAAAAGTAAAACCCCAAAACCAGGGAACACCGGAAAACCCAGGAAAACCCTAAAAGAATAAAAAGAAGTCTTGGACATGCAAGCCTGCGCTGCGAAGTGTCGGTTATCAGAACCGTTCTGGTTCTGTTTAGGTAGACCGTACCTACGGTAGATTCGAAGGACAACATTGGGTACTTACACAAATCTCAGGTACCGTGAGACTATGTCATAGTCACCGGATTGTATGTGGCCGGGCCATGGATGGTACAATCTTATACAATCAGGGCTGCTCTTATAAATGATACTTGATTGTATGCCTGATTGTATGCTGGACCAATATTCACCAGAAATATCGGAATTTGAAGGAATAATCGAACTAAAGCTTGGGTTTTGGGCTCGTTGTTACCTTCAGATGACTATCTAAGAAATCTGAGCCGTCCGATGAAGTAAAATTGGTGGATAAAGAAGAAAACAAGCCCTCCGCCTCTGTCTGATAACATTTGCACATACACTCGCAGTACAATCAGAATTTTGCTCTGCTATGGATGGTGTACAATTGGTACCATCGACCGGTCCGCCATGGATTGTACAATACACAATCCGGTGACTAAGCCGTGAGTACATGAAGCGGAGAAATGTCGCAGATGCCCTAGGTACCCAGTCAGCACAGGATTCTCTGTCAGCGAGATTCCACAAACGCCACGGTTGCCCGCTGAATCTTGGATCTTTTCGCGGGAAGTCCGATCAGCTGACGAGTCCCGAGTCGGAGTCCGCTGCGGTGGACGGTGGGCCGCCCGGTGATTGCCTTTCCGAAGCCGGCGAAGGGTGCTGTCGAATGTTGAAGTCACGAGAGGCTGGTCGGGCCGACGGGCCCGCTTCCTCCGGTATCTGAGCCCATCTTCGATCGCCGGAAAGGCCAATACCGTATGGCGTACCCGGGGGGCCGGTGCACCCATCTCCAAGGATCAGACTGGCGGCCAGTGCAGCCGAAGTAAAACTGCAGTGTGCACAGGCAGGACAGCTTTTGCAGGCTGCCTACCATACCGTAGAGACATTGTCCATTCGCACCACCTTGGTGCGAATATTATTTATGAACGTTTTGTCATTTCGCACCAGCATCGACGATATTATTAAAATTTTCGCTTTTTCCAAATTTGGACTTTTAAGTTTTTAAAGCCCCATTTTGCAGGTTTTTTGGCTTCTTCAGATTTTATTTTTTATTCGCATTTTCGCACCTGCGTCGAAAGTAATAAAACTTTTTTGGCAAGCCCTAAAAATAATTATTTTAGTGCGAATGGACAATGTCTCTACGGTAATTCCGAATCCAAGGTCCAAGTTTCCCGTTTCAGTGTTCGATCCAGGCTTCAAACAACGAACAGCTTCCCTCTGATCCCAAGAGCTTTATGTAGGTCTTCCAGAGGTCTCTTCAGGTTTGCAAGACTGTGTCAATCCATTCCGCTTGGGCTTCGCTGGCAGCTGGCAGTCATCGAGTTGCATTAGCCGCTCCTTCACGGGTGTGATTTTGAGCAGCTCTCCGCGCGCTGGTTGTAGCGCCCACATTGTGTGTTGCTTGCGCTTCTGCTGCCCTGATCTGGGCGCCTCCTGCTGCCGGGATGGCTTTCGGCATGGAGCAGGTGGCTGGGTTTGCAGCAGATATGCAGTGCATCTCATCTATGTGGTTCCGCAAGATCCAGGGGGGCACCCACAAGGAGCGCCTGGAGAGCTTCTATGGGCCTCAAGCGCACGCCTGTGAGATCCCTGCTACCTGCCTCCATGCCAGATCTGGTCCCTCTGCTGTTGCTCTGTCTCCTCAACATTCTTGTGTACCACCCTTGTCCCAGATCTGGCGTGCACTGATTGGGTTGAGGTGCTTTCTCTCGTGCATTGAGGTGCCACCTTTGTCGGCCAGGAGCGCCTCTCAGCTCGGTGTCCCTCCCCTCCGCAGATGACCGCTTCCGCGCCAACTTCCTGCACGGCCGCAAAGGCATGCTGGCGGCGTGCGCTGCGCGGCTGCGGGGAGCGTCGGGGCTGGTGTGGGTGGACCTGGGCGGGGGCACCGCGGAGAATGTGGACCTTATGGCGCAGTACCTGGACCTGGCCGCCTTCCAGCGCATCTACGTTGTGGACATCTGTCCGTCGCTGTGCGCCGTTGCACGCGAGAAGGTGGCGGCACGCGGGTGGCACAACGTGGAGGTTGTGGAGGCAGATGCGTGCACCTTCCGAGCCCCTGACGCTGCACAGCTCATTACCTTCTCCTACTCCCTTACCAGTGAGCAGCTTAAGCCTTGGCAGCCCCCAGCGGCATATCCTGCCAAGATCTGTGTCCTGCGTGGATCCACTTTGTGTCTACCTGAGATTTCGGAATTGGGTCTACATGAGGTTCTCGCTGCCAAATTGGGGGATGACAAGGTGGAGTTATTTGTTTTAGCAGTAACTCCTTCCATTCTCCTCCTCTTGTTATGGCAAGGAAAGTCTCGGCCGCTGCCTGTGTGTGCTCACTGGCTGCAGTGTGTCCCAAACCTTGCCTGCTCTGCTGGTGCAGTGATCCCACCGTTCATGGCGGCGGTGGACAATGCGGTGGCGGGCCTGGCGCCGGACGGCATCGTGGGTGTGGCCGACTTCTACACCTCCGCCAAGTACGACACGCCTAACCGGCAGCATCCGTTTGCGCGGCGCTGGTTCTGGAAGGCTGTGTTTGACTGCGACGGCATCGACCTGTCCCCCGAGCGGCGGCACTACCTGGAGCACAGCATGGAGCCGGTGTACGAGTACAACAGCAGCGGGCGCATCCCGTACGTGCCGTACCTGCGCGCCCCGTACTACATCTGGGTCGGCCGCCACAAGAAGCTGCAAGGTGAGGCTGGCAGGGGCAGGGCCAGGTGATGGAGGCTGCACTGAGATCTGCTCCCTGCATTTGATCATCACTTGCGTTGGATTTCGCAATCTCCCATTGTTTGGGACCCTTCGCAGCATAACAATCACTTGGACACTTGTAGGGATGGCAAGTGAAATTGCTCATCCAGGTTCAAAAGCCACACACCGCTAGATCTGGTGGGTGATTGTGCAGATTGATATGGTCCAGATTGTCAATTGATAATTCATACCGTGTAGGGCCCTTTGGGTGCAATCACCGGGTAGTCTGTCCTTGTAAACAGCTTTATTATCTCTCCGCTGGTCTAGTGCTTTTCTGCTCAAGAACCACGTTTGTTTTTTCTACACCTTGAATAATGGCAAAACTGAGAAAATAGGTGCGTCTTGGACGATTGGTGCATTCCAAGCTCCTTAATGAAATACCCGCCGACATCTACTTTGCCTTCAGATTGAGCTCTTGGAGATGATATTACACCGTCCGTCTTGCCCGTGCTCCCAGAGCCGTGGGCCTTGCCTCCCTCATGGCCCCGGTCCCCTGATCGCTCCCCCCCCTCTGCGCGCAGTGGTGAACCTGACGCGCTTCCCGGTGCGCGCCACGGATGACATTGAGTGCCGGCGCCCCAAGGGCTTCCCCCCCACCTTTTTGTACAGCCTGTCCTGGGAGGACCCGCGCGAGGACGCCAAGGTGCTGGACATCAACCCCAACGACACCGTGCTCACCCTCACCTCCGGCGGCTGCAACGCGCTTGACATCATCCTGCAGGTCAGTGCCGGGGGCATGCGATGCTCGCGCCTGCGCGCCATGCCCTGCCCCTCGCAGCCTGCCCCTCCCTCTTGGCCCCCTTCCCTTGCGGTCCTTGGCCTGCCCCGGTGCTGTGCTGAGCGTGTGGCGGTGGCGCGTGCAGGGCGCGCGGTGCGTGGTGGGCGTGGACATGAACCCGGCGCAGAGCTACCTGCTGGAGCTGAAGCGCGTGGCCGTCATCCGGCTGCCGTTTGAGGACGTGTGGAAGATCTTTGGGGAGGGCCGCCACGAGCGCTTTGAGGAGCTGCTGCAGCGCGAGCTGGGGCCCTTCCTCAGCCAGGGCGCACTCAAGTTCTGGTGAGGGCGCGCTACAACACAAGCAGGAGGGGTGGAATGGAAATTCAAGGTTATCATCGGATAGACGCTGCTGTCTGGCCTTGCCAGCAACTGCAGTGCTGTGCCCTGCCCCTTCCAGCCCATGTGTGCTGCCAGTGTGTGCCTGCAAGCCCTTGTTGCGGGCACGCGTCCCTTGACCAACACCAAGTGCCTCGTTCCTCCGCCTCCGGCACTGTGTGGTGGTGAACAAGGATCGCTGCGGCATCCCCATTCTCTGGAGTAGCCTGTCCAGTGGAGGGTGGCTGTCTGAGGGTGCTCGCTGGTCCTCCTCTTTGGGGCATCTCTGACGCGTTGGGCGCTGCTGCGTGTGCGCAGGCGCAAGAAGGCGTACTACTTCAAGGACGGCATGTACTACCATGGGGGCATGGGCCGCCTGGTGAAGGCCGTCAAGGTGCTGGCCAAGATCACGCGCAAGGAGGACTGGGTCGACTCCCTGGTCAACGCGCCCACCGTGGAACAGCAGCACGAACTCTGGTCAGCGCGCCTCCCGCTCTTCCCCTCCCCTCAACCCCATGCCACTGCGATGCCTGTGCGCCTGGCCTACTTGAAAACCCGTGGGCCGGCAGATCAGGCTCTTACTTGGTCCCACTGCCATCACAACGCGCACAAGTCAAAAGCGGCGGGCTCTCTCGATCACTCTGGAGACATTATTACACGACCTTACTTGCAGTTTTCTCTTCAACCACTTTTCGTAAGAACCGTGCTAGCCCCTGAGTCAGTGTTTAAAAGACGTGAAAGATCTCATAGGCCCCCCTACCTGGCTGCGCCTCACGAGCAGGTAGCCCCACGTCTGTTTCTTGGCTCTGCGGGGACTTCTCTAAGCACCCCCGCGGCGGATGCTCCACCTGCCCGCAGCCAGACAGCCAACATGGGCTTCTCCCCACTCTACCCCGTCACCCTTCTTTTGTTCACTTCGGTCTGGGAGCCCCACAACTGTCCCTTTCTCTACCTAGGCAGCCCCGCTCACGCTGCCTTCCTTGTGAAGGTGTTTGTGCTGGACCAAGATTGGGGTGGTCACTGTCGTCGCCCTCTGCCCTCTCGTTCTCGCCTCTGCCTCGCCCCCTCTGACGTGGCGTGCGCTGTGTGCAGGACTGCCACCGCGGGGCAGTGGCTGATGCGCGCGGGCGTCATGGCGCGCGCGCTGGGCTTCCTGGTGACGAATCGCGTGACCATGTGGTTCTGCGCGGGCGTGTGCAAGAGCCAGATGGCGCTCATCAAGAACGAGGACAACATCTACAGCTACATCGTGCGCTGCCTGGACAACGTGGCCAAGTACTCCAACCTGCGCGACTCCAACTACTTCTACCGCCTCTGCCTCACCGGCCGCTTTGCGCGCCACTGCTGCCCGCGCTTCCTGGAGGAGGACTGCTTTGCGCGCCTCAAGCACGAGCTGGCCGCGGGCGAGCGGCTGCTCATCCGCACCGACAGCTTCGTGAGCCAGCTGTGCGCGCGCCAGTACACCAAGGTCATCCTCATGGACCACGTCGACTGGCTGGACCAGCCCGACATCGACACCCTCGCCGCCGCGCTCAAGGCGCAGGTGCGCCCCGGCGGCCGCGTCATCTGGAGGAGCGCCTCCAAGCAGCCCCACTACGCGCGCGCCATCGAGGCAGCCGGCTTCAAGGGTGAGACTTCCCTCCCCCCATGCTGCGCTGGCGCCGCCTTCATGTGGACACCGCCCACCTGCCTCAGCTCTGGTGCCTCGCAGTCGGTGCCACCCCCGCTCGCCCTTTCCTTGCTCCTCCCGGATGGGGGCCTGCGCCCGGTGCCCACTGCTGTCTTGCGGCGCGTCCTGCGTGGGCGCCGCAGCCCACTCGGCCGCGGTGCTGCGCTGCCCATTGCTGACGTGGCTGCGCGTGCTGTGTGCAGTGATCCGCGTGCGCTGCAGCGACCAGTACATGGACCGGGTCAACATGGTGAGCGGCGGTCTCCGCGCCCTCCCGGCCCCCTCTCTTCGCTCCTCTGCAAGACAGTGCCTGCTTTTGCAAGTCCCCGAACAGCGGGTCTTGGCCTGCACACCGTACTTGGCGGCTCAGCTGGCACGATCCCTTGGCTGATCACCGCTGCTAACGTTCGTATCGCGTGTCCCTGCCTCTGTTTTGCGGTGGCTGGCCGCCCTGCGCTGACTCGGTGCTGCGTGGCTGCGTGCAGTACGCGAGCTTCTACGTGGGCATCCGGCACGGTGGCCCCGCCATCAAGCAGCTGGTACAGGAGGAGAAGCTGGACAAGCCGCTGCGCTTCCGCGGCGCGCCCCCCGCCAAGCAGAACGGGCCCACCCCGGTGGCCGCAGCCTGAGGCGCGCAGGTGGGCAAGGGAGCCTGCGGAAGAGAGACGGCAGGTCAACGCGGAAGACGGGCAGCCAGAGCGAGCAAAGGGAATGTTCGGAAGCAAGGTGTAAAACCGTGTAGGTACAAGCGCTCAGAGCAGGGAGCTGCATCCAGGTCAATCATTCGCGGAGAACAGCGTTAAGTTAAGATGCGGGCTTGGTCACCGGCGAGCGCGTTGTCTGCTGTCGTTGGGCGTTCAGTGTTTGAGGGTTGCGAGCGAAGTTGGTCTGGTCAGTACCTCAGCCCTAGGGGTTGAATGAGAAGATTAAGCTTACAGAGCAGTCCGTGAAGATAGGTCAGAGTGAGTGTTGACTTCTTACTCGTCGAAGTAGCCATTAAAAGAATTCAATATCGAACAGCTTGATGCAAGTCAAGGATTTATCTCGGAGACGATGTTTGTTGCTTGTCAAGATTGTAATCATAGAGTCGCAGGTCGACTATGGTGGGCCATGATGGCTCGTTCGTTCTAGACGATTGTTGTCCCCCATTCGACGCACGGTGGTCCGAATTTGTCGATATGCTGATTGAACCAGTCTCCGCCGCCACTACTGAGACCTTGTGTGTGCAGATTCACAGCACGTCTATCTACAAACCAAACAGATCAAGTTCCCGCCATCCAAACAATTAACCTTTTCACGAGCAAGTACAATAGCTTTTTGGATCGACTTCATTAAAGAGGGCGCGTGTCCTGTGACCCGCAATGCCTGACTTAGCCGCGTATGGTGGTTTTCAATTGCATGGAAAGTTGGCAAAGTCACTCAAATGCAGTTCCAGAGCTTGAGTATCTAGCTCCGTCAGCATGCATGCATCCATTTCCGCAAGGCCCTCTTCAAGGTTCGTCAGTCTATACTACCAACCCGGCTCGTGAACTCTCGAATTTCAAATCGGAAGCATGCCACTCCTCCTAGCACACTGGCAAATTTGCTCGACTAGTTCACCGAGAATGGGAGCGATCGATACTTAAAACACGGTCGCGAGGCAACTTTCTCCTTTTCCTCGGCGCGCCAGGCAAATTCGATGGTTGGTCTCTAAAACCGGCGTCGGGTCACACGTGAAGCAATTTTGACTGATCTTATTGTAAAAAGCTATTTAGCTCTAGCTAGTTGATTATACGGTGTTGTAGTCTATATGAT
>DF238169.1:0-10121 GCA_000708835.1 Klebsormidium nitens | reverse complement strand
CTCTTGACAAGGACCAAAGGTGGAAAATTTCCTTTTAGGCTTTCGAAACCACTTGATCCTCCTTACGGGACTTTTAAGTGTCACTTGGCTCAAAGAGCACCCGTGATAAAGCAACCCGCCCCCACCGATGCCTTCATTGACAAGAAAGAACCATAGGCTGATTTGCACCGCGTTTTGCCGCTTCTCCTCAGGAAAGAACGTGGTTTCTTTCTTTGCGGTTTTATGTGTTGCCTACTCAATGGCTTTAAGTGAAAGAGACCGCTTCTTTACCAACGTCCGTCGCGATACGGAGAGCTTCCGTGGCTGATCCTTCCGCCCTAGCGCCGTGGGCCCATAACCTGTTGAAACACAGCTTTGTTGGAAGTGTTATTCAATCAATCACTTCCAACAACGCTGTGTTTCAACAGAGATCCGGCCGACAAGAGCGACCACCCATGGGTCTACACTGGCACGGCCCGATTTTGAGCGAATGGACGCAACATGCAAGGGTCAATTTGGGTAGGGAGTCCTCAACTAATGCGGCAACGTTAGGTTCCGCAGCCCACAGAGGACGCACTTTTTGGACTAACTTAGCGCCGAGGCCCTTGACTAGGGCCCGTTATGAAGGGTAGGACTGCGGGCGTTCTCTCCCAACAAGGTTGAGGAGAGGGACGTATTGAAGTCCTTAAGCACGATGTAGTTGGTGGCTGAAGGGTGACCAAATGGTTCGAGACTACTTTTTAATGAACGGTGCCGGTGAGCCCATCCAAGTTTGACCCACCCTTGTGTCGCCACGCCCGGTTTTGTAGTTTGCCTTTCAATTGCAAGAGCCCGATCGCCTAAATCCGGGCATGGGGTATGACCGCAGCAAACTGCGATTGGGATAAATCACATCGTCAATGAACGAGAGCGCATGATGGGACACATCCCGAGGTCAAGAGCAACCGCAAGTTTGACCGAAACAACCGTTGGAAGTTGGTGGAAGCAACAAGTACACGACTGTGGGCTCTTATCAGTCGTGCAAGGATCATCAACCTTAAAGTGGGCGTCGGGGTATAAAACCCGCACTTGAGCAACAGATTTTGATCTCCAGCTGTGCACATTTTGGCGCGACTTGACCAAAGTGGCAAGCGCGCTCGCCTTGAGGTCGGAAGCTGCGGCCCGATGCGGGTTCGAATCCAACGAATTTGGCATTTTTGCTCTCTTTTGCCCCTTCCTTTTTGCGACGTTTTGCGGCTGACGTAGGCTGATGTCAAAGCGCGGGAACCGCGGTACCTACTGGTACGATACCTGCGGACAGCCTCCGGTCCCTGCCGGGAGCCATGCTTCGGTCGGTACCGCATTCGGCTGGTCCTTGAAAGGTCCCGTACCGTGTCGATCCTCAGACAGATTCTGACCGTCCGATAAGTTTCACTCAGGTGAATTTACCGTTTGATCACAATGCAAGCGCGCTTGCTACGCCCACTTTAATGAGAAGTACTGTTCGAATTTGGTAATTATTAGTCAACCGAATTACTGTGTGATTAGGGTTCGACCTGAGTTAGGGGTTGAACTAGTGAGCGCCGCCGTGCGTGCATGGCGTTTAGAAGGCTAACTCGTTCAGTGGTTTGGAAGTTAGGCGGTTGAGAGTACGTGACCGTCAGTGTAAGCCTTAGATGAGATATCGAAGGCTAAAATTGAGTGTGTTATGAGCTAGGCTAGTGAGCCTAGTAGTGTGTTACTTTGGCTAGCGAGCCTAATAGGCTAGTGGGCCTAGTGGAACGGGAGAGATTCGTAGGACTTATGGTGGTGAAAACCACATTGTGATACATCATATTAAAGGAAAATTGTCGAGAAGGAAGCCGCTTGTGAGGCGCTTCGTGTGACCCCCTTAGGCTGCATGGCTGCCATTAATGAGTGATGAGCATGGGTGCCGGGCAGCGCAATAAGACTCGGTGACGAGTATCTCAAGTACACTACGACTCCCTCACCATGAGCTTCAATAGTTATGTTCCCAAAATGCTTGGTTGTGAGGAGTGCGCGTGTCTTCAAATTCTGATCGTCTACAGGGCGATGTTTGAAAGTGTGCGCCCGTGAGCCTGTGAGGAAAAGGAGCGGAGGATTTGGCTTCTTTGTCTTGAAGGGATCGTGTAGTTGAGATGGCGGGAGACAAGTTGTCGATTCCGCAAATGTGGTGAGATTCGGTCAACATGGAAGGCCAAGTTCCGTGGGCTTCTTGCGCACAAGGGATGGCTGTGTGCATTGAATCAGCATCAACCCCCTTGATTGAGGGTGAATCCGGGGCAGCAAAAGCGTGGAATAATTAAGTCGAGAACTTTGAAAAGAGGACCAATGCGCGCATGATTCAGCTCACGAGGAAGCTGTCGGGTTTCAGGTTAATCAAAGGGAAGACCATTGCATAGTACCTAGGGGAATCTTGGGAGCTCAAGCAAGATTTGGAGGAACGGGACAAATCGTCTCAGAGTGTGAGCTGGCCGTGCACGCCTGGGAGGGTTTGCCGGGGGAGTATGCCACTCTTCTGGAAGTTTCGGAGCTCGGAGAGGAAGAGCTAACCCTAGATGAGATCCAGCCAAAGCTAATGCAGAGAGAGCTGAAGCTAAAGTTGAGGGCCGAAGCGGGGACTTCGGTAGAGATGGACCGGTGGCGTATGCCGCCAAGCATATGGGCTTCTCAAGCTCAGAGAAGGGCGGGGGATGCTCAAACGAGTTGGGAAGAAGCTCGGAGGTGAGAGGCGGCGGAAGCTCAAACCCGCCAATGTTCTGTTGTTGTGACAAAGTGGGCCACAAGAAGGCAAAGTTCAGGTTGCGCGATGCGGAGTGTCGCAAGTGCGGCAAGAGGGGCCACACATAGGCAGGGTGTAGGTAGAGAGCGCGCGCAAGTGGCCGCGCAGAGGATAAAGAGTTTGCGGGGGATGCAAACGGAGTAGCGTTTACGGCGTGAGACGACGACGGGGATGTGCGCAAAGGGGTGTGGATTGTCGACTCGGACAGCCACCCAGCACGTCACGGCCGATCGGAGCCAATTCACGAGCTACAAAGAGCTCGTGCGTGACGAGAAAATCGTGGGGATCTGTGGTGAGTCTCTGATTGCAGTAGGCCGTGAGAAGTGGAACTTATGTATAAGACCCTGAGCACTGTGAGTACGGTAACTTTGAGGAAGGCAGTCAAACGTGGAGGACTGTAAGAGATTGAGACCGTGGAGAACCAGAAAGCATTACTTGCAAGGGGATCGGTCAAGAAGGACCGGGTGTGCGCCACGGCAAAGAGGCCGATAAGAGCGGAAGGCGTGGTGACAAGACGATGATGGTCGTGGAGATCGACCTAGACGAGTCAGACGACGACAATGAGAGCGTCGAACGAGAGTGGGGAACTTTTGGGGGCGGATGAGGAGCGCGCACTGGTTCAAAAATGGTCGAATAATAGGCGGAGTTTAAAGTGATGTGCAAGAGCGTCGCGCCTGCGCCCGCAACGGACCACAGTCGCGCCGCGCGCTCGATTTCAGGAAAAGGCCAAAATGGGCCGATTGTAGAAACGATGCGCGAAGTCGTGGAGGAGGCCACGAAGATGGGAAAATGCAAGAAGAGCCCACAGACGGCGGTAGAAGAGCAAGCCCGCCGGTTTGGAACGAACAACGGAGAAGCCTAACGTGGAGTACCACGAGTTGGAAAGGTATCCCACACGTGAGTGTGACGGGAGCCCGCAGAGTGATATCGGGCAAATGTGGGAGCAGCAACCAAAGCCGTGGATGCCGAAGAGCCGGAGCACAGAGTGGAAAAGACGTCGCTAGAGAAGAGCGACGATGGCGAGGGTGGAGGCGTGTGGATGACGCCAAAGGCGAAAAAGACAGCCCGCAAGAAGAGCATGACGACTTGGAGGCTTAGACTAAGTGGTCTGAGTGAGAGTGTTAGCTAAATTTCGCTGATAGTCAGCCGAATTGCAATGTGATTAAGGTTCGATCCGAATTAGGGTTTGAAATAGTGAGCGCCAGCGTGCGTGCCGGCGCTTAGACGATTAACCCGTTAGGCGGTTTAGAGGTTAGGCGAATAGGAGCGACCGTCGCAATGTAAGCCGTAGATGAGATATCGAAGGCTACGATGTGAGTGTGATTGTGAGCTAGGTAGGCTAGTGAGCCTAGTAGTTTGTGACTTAGGCAACAAGGGTGTTCAGATGGACGATCCTCATGTGAGGACGCTTCAACTTAACCTAATTGGCGCGTTGCCATCTTCACTTGAGCGTCAAAGCAAAGCTCGGAGGGAAACTTGAAATGGTAATAGGTCAAACACCCAACACTTTTCGAGAATGAAATACTAGTTCCTAGCCGTAGCGATGAAATTTAGAGAGATGGGGAGAGAAGCCGGAGGTCTCGGTGCGCGATTTGCTTCTCGGTCCGAAGAACGAGCGGTATTTGAGAAAGGGGCAAGGACGGATCCCACAAAGAGAATTCATAAGAGCGACACCGCGAGTGCGACCTGATCAGCAACAGTACTAAAGGAGGGAGCGGTGAGAGGAGCGGTTCAGAAGGGGTGCGGCCCTTTGCAAAGGAGGATGAGAGATACCTGATGCCGCAGGCGCAAACGGCAAGAAGAGTCGGTAAGGGGTTAAGCCGGTTCGGGCGAAGGGAAGGGAGCAACCAGGTCGAGTGGGGTGACGAGCAAATTTGGCTCGGGCTGTTGGGCCGTTGGAGCAACGAGAGGCGGTGAAGGGCTTTTCAAGGAGATACTGAACATGCCAATCTGGTCCATTTGGCATTTACCATCTAAGCACCATGGCAATTCAGAGGGGCAAAAGTTCGAAGTGGAGTTCACTAACGACAAAACCATCCAAAGCCCTTCCCGACGATAATCCCCTACACGACGGAATTGCTGAAGGCCTCTTTATGACCAAAGGAGACAAGCGATACACGGCCTAAAGGAGAAAAGCGATACACGGTCTAAACGGAGCTGCATGACCAGGTTCAGTAGGGGTCGTATAACATTCTTTCCTTTCAGGGGGAAGACCCAGAGGCAAAGGATCTTGGACACATCAGAAAACTCATGAATCAGATCGGACTTCCACAACTCTTTTAGAACAGTATCGTTGAGGTCCTTACAGAAGGAGTACGACGTCCTCGTAGTCGCAGATGCAACCATTGACGACGTTGACACAAAATCTTCGTCAGGTGCGTTAAGCAGCTTGATGACAGCGAGGAACACCCGTTGCTTCTTTCGTAAAGCACGCTTCACTTGCATTGCACTCAAGCACATGCGATTTATATGCAATTTTACGATTCCGGAACTAGTCGGTCCAGACCGCAATGCATTGGCGGATGCACCGCCAATTGACCGATATGTTGAAGTTCAAGATCGCGGTCTACGGACTCCAAACCGCGGTTTGGAGAGGCCGAAACCGCCGTTTGATGGCAGGTAAATGGGGCGAAATAAAATCTCAAAGTTCGATCGTTCGCCGTTTCGTTTCGTTCTATGGAAACATGGTGTAACCTGAGATGAGGCTCCCCTCATCGAGTGTAACAAGCTTCAACGAGTAGCTCGATCTTTCATCGATGCAAAGTAAAGTTAGAAGAACCCAAAGTTAGACATCTTTTCCATTCGATTGGGACGTCGAAACGAAGGTCCGGTCTCCCGCGATTTAAAGTGGGCGTCGGGTTATAAAACCCCCTCTTTCGCGACCATTTTTGACGTCCGGCACTGCAAATTTTGACTACTTGACAAAATGGCAAGCGCGCTCGCCTTGTGATCCAAAGTCACGGGCTGGTCGCGGGTCGAATCCCAAACTTTTGACATTTTGCTCTCTTTCGCCGCTTCCTTTTTGGGACCCTTCCGCAGCTGACGCAGAGTGACGTCAACATCTAGAGACCGCGGTACCAGTTGGTACGATACCTTTGGACGGCATCCGGTCCCTGCCTGGAGCCCGAACTCGGTCGGTACCGCATTCGGCTGGTCCTTCAAAGGTCCCGTACCGTGGTGATTTCAAATAGATCCTGGGCCGTTCGATAAATTTCACTCGGTCTGAAGTACCGTTCGATCAAAAGTGAGCTTGTGAGCCCTACGCCCACTTTAATATGCCGCGTGCGTATTCAAACCATAGCGGCATGTTTCATCGACCCGCCGAGGGCTTAATTTTGATGAATATATGACCCCGTCTAGCAGACGCATCGAAAAGAGTCTGAGCTCAACATCGACTGCTGCCGCGATCTCAAGCAGTGAAAACCGAGATGTGTTCCCGGTCACTCCGCGATGCAACCGCGGTCTATACCGTCGACTCCCCGGTCTTCAAAACTGCATATAAATTGCCTGTGAGAAAGACAAAGGTTTAGCATCGAGTATTGATTCCTAAGTTCTACGAGCAAACTTGAGAACCGTAACCCTACGTCTCCCCTTCTTCATAAGAACCATCGTTCTGTCGAAATCCAAAATCCACTTCTGGAAAGTCATCGACTGCTGATCTAGAATGAAGTTAACAACATGAAGCAGAGGCAGGACGACACATCGAAAAGTCTGAGGTGGTAAGACCCAAGCGTGAGATAGACATTTGCCTCTTCTTTAGCTTCTACATCTGGTCGAACCCCATACGTAAAGAACGATTTGATGGCAGCACGGACATTCCAGTTTGCTTGGGATAGAACTCAGAGACAAAGTTCTTGGAGGCTCGGCTGTTGAACAGAATGTTGGCATCAACACTTGTAGCCTTCCCTAAAAACAACATCTTCAAGTGCTTGTCGGGAATCTGACTGAATACAGCAAGTATGGATTACAAAGCAAATGAACCAACCAGAATGGCCAGAAGCTCATTATTGTAGGGGCAAGATACGGTACACGGGATGCAGCATTGGAGAGTTCAGTCTTCGAAGTCCTCTCAAAGTGGGGACGGCGAACGACGCCGTGATAAACATGAATGCTGTCCAACCTTTCAGCAAGGCAGGGGAAAACTCAGAATAAGAAGGGAGCAACAAATAAGCAGAAGTGTTTTCCAGAGCAGATTCATATCTTGACTAGAAATATAGCAACTTGTTTCGCAGATCAGACTGCGCGACTGTATTAGGCTAGATGTGCTTTCCAACCCGATGTTAAACGAATGGGATTGTGAACCCCGTTCCGTGGAGATAAACTGAGATGCAAATTGAACTTCAAGATCAATTGTTTTGCCACACAGAGCAATTACTTGTTTGAAGTCCCCAAAGACATTGTCGCTTTCTTCAGCATAGTGTTGTTCGTCTTCAGATACTGTTATGCTTACACTGGAAGCTAGGTGAAATCTTTCTTCTTGCTCCAATCCTTCTTATCCTTTCAGCTATCTGACGCGGAGGGCAAGTAACGCTCAAGTGCTTAGGGGTTTGACAAATGTAACGAACCATTTCTACGAACATACTAAACCTTTCGTTCTGCCGACAACCTAGGAAACTTGCCAGAGTTCCCCTCTCTAGAGCCTGACCCAGATGCTAGTCCCTTGGACCTGCCAGAATGGTTAGGAGACATAGCCTCGCGCTTGCCGTCAACCTTCACAGTCGGAGGTTCGTTAGAGCCCCCAACACTAGATTGTCCAGCCGTGCCTGAATGGTAGGCCACAGAAGGATGCAAGAAGTGACCAGATCAGATAGAGATGTCCAACGCTGATCAGATGGGCTAACTCTTGCGAACTCCCCAATGTCAATTTGAATACCAAATCTGTACCTTTTCAAGCATAACCTGCTCATCGTGGATTCAATCCGCAAGATCAGCCATGGCCTGCTCAAAAGCAACATTGTATAGGGATGTCCACACTGTGAATTTCCTCAATTTATTCCACGTGGACATCCCAACAAAACTGAATCTTATTCTTGAGACCATAGCCAGAAGGATTTCACAAAGCTTCATCATTTAGACGCAGATCGTACTTGCTCAAGCAGAAAGAACGAGGCTTGCCCCCAAAATAGAAGCTTGCAATCCGTTGATAGTTCTCATCAGCACAGTCAGCCAGGTAGCTCCCAAGCACCTGAAGCCACTTGCGGATATCCAAATCCTTCTCCGTGTACTCAAACGAAGGGGAAGGTTTGAGCCAAGAGCATTCTCAGCGTGCAAATTCACCTCATTGGCTTGTGTAGCAAAGGCAACGGCCGCAGCAGCCCGAGCTGCAGCAATTTCAGCCTTGGAACCCTGCAGGATGTTGATGCAACCGCTCCAACAAATAGGCCTGCTGTCCTTTCTTGACCTTTGCGGTTCACAGTAACTACACCAGCCTGTTCAGAGTTGTTCAGATGCTCACGCTCAAGATCAAGCCTCTCAGCGTCAATAGCAAGGTCAGCCCATATACCCTGAAACTGCGGGGCAGTCTCGATGCACGTCTCGATGATGTTAATCACGCCGCCTGATCTTAAGGGGCGGCCCCAAGCCTAAGGCCTTTCGCCATTGGGATAATATAGACCTGCAAAGAGTTAGATACCGAAGCGATTAGCGGAGTAGATTCCTCAACAACAATTGCGGTTGTCAATTGCAAAGCTGGTGTCGATATAGATGCAGATGTGGATGCAAATCAGATGCAAGTGCAAATAGAGGAGCCAAGGCCGACGAAGCAGACGTGACCGGACTATACAATGGAACTAATCACTATTAGAACACTCCTCGTCCCCAAACGTGACCAGTTCCAACATTCTAAGTCTGTTCACAAACGAGCCAATGTTGCTCAGAAAGTCCTGTCCCCTTGACATGCTGTTCATCCATGTACGTAATGTACACTAGTGTAACGGCCCTAGCTTGCCAAGCCGATCGTGGGAATCTCCCGGTAGCTACGTGCTCGCGGGTCGCTCGGACTTGTGTCACTAACGCGCAGTGCGGCCGCGAGATAAACCCCAAGCCAGTTCCGCCATCGGATGGCCGGATCCGGTTGAATTCGAAACGGGCATTCTGACTGAGTATATGCATGTGCAAGTTGGCTGCAAGTCCGTGACTCATGTATCATACACGTGAGATTATGCATGCAACTGCCAAGAGGGAGCAAGAATGAGACATGTAGTGTCGGGATTTCCACCACCTTTCTCTCCAAGAGTTTTATCACCAGGCGCCTTCGCGCCTCTCCCATGCTCACAAAGAGTAAGAACGTTTCAACTAGATGACTCAGACTCTGAGCTAGGCGGACTTCAATCCTAAAGGAGAAATGGGCAGTGTTGGAGGCGGCTGGCCAGACCAGATAGGGTACGAAAAGTCCCACAGACACCTGTCGGGGAGGGGGGGGAGGGTACCAAAAACTCGGAGGGTACCAAAAACTGGCAGGCTTCAAGCCAGCTAGACCCAGTGCCGGGTGACGTCCAGATCCACGCGGGCGGCCAGTAAATGTACTCTTTTTTAGAGGGGCAACAGAGGAAAGCCCTTGAGCTTCTCCCCATGCCTAGACGCCCAGAACATGTCCCAATCCGTGCATCCCACCTGGTCCAACACAATGGCCCGTCTAACCATCGACCAGACACCCTCCTGACTACCTCCCTCAAGGCCACCTCACAAGAGGAGCGGAACTCCTTGTTGCTCCTGCCCGCAATGAATCATAAAGGGTTTGTGCACTGCTGCCCATCAACCGTGACATCTCTACTCAAAGGGTTGAGTCCTTTCTAAGCGAGTTATCTGAGCAGGATAAACGTTCTTGCGCCACCTGGCGTAGAGCTAGAGCTGCGTCCCTATGACATAAAGACCTGAGCAAAACGAAGAGAAAGGTGAAAGGCGTTTCACCCCCGATACCAGTGTGACGCTCACCCGCTATATGCAGCTATATGCAAGGTAATGCGATCAGAGTACTTCGGGAAGCTAGTCGCTTATGCAGCAGCCATGAAACCAGGGGCGCCCCTTTTCCAGAAATTGGTGCTACAGATTGTGTCCAAAACTCCTTCCGGTTTGTGGACTTGGAACCTTGCCCGCGGCGAGAATCTCCTCATGTCCAGTTACTAGGAGAACTGCAAATCAGACGAATAGTCCCAATAGGTAAGCTTAGGGCAACCTCGGGCTTTGGAGTAGCATGCATACGAATGTCACTGCATGATGTATAGCATGACTTGGGAACAATACTTGTGGATTCGACATCAAGTATGCGGCATCTTGGTTATAAGTGTTGAAACACAGCGTTGTTGGAAGTGATATTCAATCAATCAAGTTCACACAATGTATATGGAGTGTTCCGAGTCAC
>DF238170.1:0-10108 GCA_000708835.1 Klebsormidium nitens | reverse complement strand
AAGCGCCGGAGTTCAAGATGCGACGGATTTCCGCGCCGGGGGGTACACGTGGCGGCCATCGCGCGGCTGACTTTTGTGGTGAACTTCATTTGGTCAGCAGGGGTTCAAATCTGGAGGCTTTTCCGCAGCCACTGTCTGGCCAAGTGGGGTGTCTCCGGGGCCTAACTTCGAGAATATTAGCTGAAGTTTTGAGAGTTTTTCTCGGCCACTTTGTTGACCACCAGCATGTCTCCTAGCAAGATTCTGGGAATATTATATGGGTTTTTTTCTTTTTAAATCCTCAAAAAAAGGGGGACAGGAAACCCGAAAAATAAATTTCGGACGGCCTTAGACACCCAAGTTTCTGCTCTAAAAGTGGCGCTGTCCGAAGCACGCTGCAAGCGCGCTGGGACCTGCAAGACTCAGACCAGATCCCTTGTATGATAGAGATGATCAATGGCGAATTCACATGTGCTCCAGTGTCGTGACTTTGGTCTGACTGGCTTCCACGTTCCAACGCCTGCTTCAAAGGTATGGTGTACTGTCATTACCTGTACTTGCCTGCTGGCTTCTCAGTCAGCTTGCTATTATACTTGTCAATTTGGAGCCTCAGTCTAATAAAAGAATTTTTTTATCATTGCAGCTTGCTTTCCTGATGCTTGTCCTTGCAGGCTGACTGGAATGTTCTGATTGTTGAACGTTGCTGTTGGTCTGAACAGGCCAATCGAAACTTGAGCTTCGGTCATCTCTCAAAGATGCCAGATTTTGGCAGAGCACAACTGAGTCTTCTGACAGAAACCAGGTTCCGCCAAAGTAAGAAAGATATGCGGAAGAAAGCTTTCCAGTAGCCATCACGCTATGATTCGCCTTTGAGTATCACAATATCTAATATGCAGGCAGTCGATCAATGTAGCTGCGTTGCAGTGCCACTTTATTCTGCCTCCACTTTGCACTCATGATTCCTTTCCTGTCCCTGGATTATTGCTTTGTCCGTTTTGCAAAACAGAGTTGACGCTAAAAGCCTGACCAGATTTGCTTGGTTTTGCTGTGCAGTCTATCTCCAGGAGACGAACAGAAGCAGCTCTGAATCAAAACAGGGTCGAGCTTGCACTGCAAACGGTAAGAATTTTGTCCACCACCTCCATACCTTGCTGACTCCCTATCTTCAAACATAGCTCGCTCTGGAGAGAGTCTGCCAATCTTAACATTGACCGCAGGTTCTTCTGCCACTGATTGGACTCGCCAGTTCACAGAGAGTCAGAGTCGTCAAGATGCCAATTGAAAGCCCTAGCATGCCCCGCCCTTATTGTGCAGAGCAAGGACTCATCGCAGAAGATCTATCGCATCAAAACACTCCATCTAGAGGAGTGTATGCGCCGGGCCCAGATGAGAGCGGCAGAGGTGGACGCCGAGACGAAGAAGGAAGTGGACAGGATCTGCTCGGTGTGTGGACCCATTGCTCTGTTGTCATGATGCTGATTCTCCATATCAGTTGGCATTGACCGAACATTCTTGCAAAAGGTTGATAATCATCGTATGACAGGCTCCTCCATGTGTAGGCCAATTGGGGCATTACTTTCAGCTCCATTTTTCTTCTCAAACAATGAGACTCAATACTCCTCGATTGTAAGCAATCTGCTTGGGAGCACCAGCAGGCTCTTCAAGACCATGGCTCCTTCTTGCAGACGTACAAGGAGAGATTGACTGGAAGGCTGCCTATGCGGACGCCGACAAAAGCTGCAGAGCCATCAGACGAGCTTTTGCAAGACGACGCGTCGAACCACCTGGTCTGAAGGTTCTCTTCCTGGATTCACTAGCAGTGCAGGTGAGTGGTACACCAATCCCGTCTTGTTAGCTTCCATTATGGAACTCGACTGGTATACCCATAACTATTTACCGTAACAAGTGGACCCTGAGACTGCTTAGCATCCACAGAGGAAGGCGCCGGGAACACAGATCAGGCTGCTGAATTGCTGAGTGGATCACAGCTCTCAGAGTGGAAACAAAGTCTGCTCCTGCACCGCTAAGTGAGTCATGGTAGCCGGTTTGCACATGAAGATGTGCCATTTTGAATCATTTTCTCGTCTGCTCTGCAGGCCCTATTAGTGAAGAAGAACCCTGACTCCCACCTTCTGCTATCACCTTTTGAGTTGGTGGTTTGCTCCCAAATTTCACTGGCGGAAGCAGTTCAGGCCTGGAAAGCAACGTTGTATGAGGAGAATTCGGTCGCCGATCTTTACACACTTTTGAAGAAAGTAGAGGCTCTAAGCAACCCCCTGGCAGAAGGGACGGCGCTCGCACCTCTTTCCTTTTTTCCACCTGCTTCCGAAGGTGTTGATGTGGTCTTGGAGTCGGCCATGAAAAGACCGCTTCGGTTCTCCTTTGAGCATGCAGTAGACTTTGAGACAGCAGTGGCCCTATACCAGATTCACGGGAAAAGATTGTACGCTGATGTCCGCGCCGAGCCCGTTAGAGACGTCTTGTTGCAAGCAGGCATAGACAAGGAGAATTTTGTTCATCTAGCCTAGGGATAGGCACACAGAGGGTACACAGAATAATGGCATGACTGGAAAAGACTTGTCAGTAGTCTTGACTGCAGCTTATTGTGCACTATGTAATGCAATACAACCTTACGAATCGTGACTAGTGACCTGAGTGGCCGAGTCAATCGAGCTAGCCAAGACCTCGACAACAATCATTGATGTGGCGCTGATGCTTATGTGAAGTTGCTGACTCCTCCGCGGGCCTCCCGCATGAAAGGTTGACGCTCTTCAAAAGGTCGTGCCGCACAAACTCGCAGCTTGTATGCCATGAATGCATGAGTAAGGCCATACCATCAACAATCGTATTATGTTATATCCGACAGAGGGAAAACATAACAAATGATAATACAATGTTCTTCCTTTCGAGACTTTTGATGAATATGTATATACATCACTCACTTAGGAACAAAGAGCAACATGTCAGCTTTTGTTCCTGATTGAGTGCTCGGGGGATCCAAGTCAACCCACGCATTGGTACCTACCGGCTACTGGAGAGCTTTCGACCAGGTTGGACCCTCAACTAGTGACCTGCAAACATTGTTGGGCTGGGGGGCTGACATGGCGCTCTCTGAGTGGCTCAATTTTAATGCTGAACTTCAATTGCCTTGCTGCAAGGGCTGTTCCGGGCCGGGGGGGGACACGTGGCGGCCATCGCGCGGCTGGTTTTTGTGGTGAACTTCATTTGGTTTGCTGGTCGTCCTTCAGATCGATGGCTCCGAGTCGCATGCACCATGCTAGTTGCTTCAGGCTCCATTTCAATGCAGTTCAATCGAACGGTCTGAAATTCTCTAAGCATACTAGGTAGCTCATACTTATTGGTACAGGGCTTTGAAACCGTCCATTGTTGTTTTTACTTCGATCGAGCATCGACGGCTTCGAAACACTCCAATCGTCCCGGCAGGGGATTCCTGATTCCTTCGTGTGCCATGGTGCCAGCATTGCTGCACAGGGGCGAACGTAGATCAGTTTCTTAACATTGAACTTGAAGGGAGGCATAGAGTTGGCAACAGCACCGCATTTGGAGGGCCACAGCAAGACATTGAAGAGGTGTGAAATGATTTTTCAACGGAGCGTTGCTCACAGAACCCTGCAGCCTTTTGCAATCATAGAATGATTAGCGCGCAGGTGCCTGAAAAATTGCTGGTTTGCTGTGTTTTGCAGCAGCTCTGACTTGTAACCCCACTTCCAGCAATTTGATGGACGAAGAGGATCCTGTAGTTTAGCTCACATAGCGGAAATCGCTCTGATGGCGGCAGTTGCAGAGCTGAGCGTTAAACGCTTGAGCCCTTGCACGTGCAGCAATGTGCCAAAAGGCAGCACTAGTCGAGCAGTATCAAGCACGAAAAACGCAGCTTTTGGCAAGTTGTATGCTGGAAGAAGCAGTCTGAAAGCAGCATTGAGGCCGCAGCGGCAAACTGTTGAACTTCAGAGTGTTTGTGGGAGAAGAAACTTGAGACCGTGCAGGGCTGCAGCAGGGGGAGGAGCCTCACCTGATCATGATGAACTGCAACATTTTGAAGACCTCGTCGAGGAGGCTACAAAGCTTAGCGCATCCGGAACAGGTATGTTGACGCACCCATGTGCTTTTATCAGAGTGCAATCCTGCAAACTTTTACAGCAAAGGCATTCCAAAGTTTGCAGATGTACCACCCTGGAATTTGCTGATACAGCATCGGAGTGCTTTACCTTTTTAAAATTGAGCTTCTAGTTCTGCTGCCCCTTGCAATCTGAATAGCCGAGGAGTGATCTCTTCGGAGTGGTCACATTCATCCAAACATTCCTCCCTGGCTGCATATGTTAGAGCTTTTCTGAACCCAGGTTGAGAAAATTTGGTTGAAGTATCTTTTCTTCTGATCCCCTGTCGATTGCAAGGGCAGCGTTGCACCGAGTCCCTGCAAAAACACGCATCAAGCAGGTGGCATTTGTTCTCCAGCCTTTCCCAATGAACTGTGCTCCAATCTGCAGACAACGTGCATTCGGACGATGAGTCTGACCCTGCAAAGGCTGTAGAGGAGAAGATGCTCTCGATGGCGGAGGCATTTGGCGTCTCCAATGCCACCGTCAATACCATTGTTCTTTCAATTGCTGCAACCGCAATTGCTGTCCCTGCTGTGGGGCTCAGAAATCCAGCGATTGGCCAGTTTTTGGGGCTGGCGGGGGGGACACTGAGATCAAAGGTCCTCGCATATGTCACCATGCTATTTGGGTTTTACATGGCCTGGAATATTGGTAAGTCTTGCAGACAGGAGTTGCCCGTTCTTTGCACTGTGTTTCACCTTTAGCGAGTGTATGTATTAGGGGCGCTGTGTTTTGCACAAGACGTTCTGGACTTCTTGTACATGTATTTCTACTTCAAGTAGGGCTACCACTGGAGAGATGAAAATCTGAGCCAAGGAGCTTGGAGAAACAAAATGATAGACAAGGATTGCTTCGTTGTGGTCCTTTAGAGGGCTGGGAAACAAATGTCAACCTGGCAGATTCTGCTCGCTCGCATTGATGCGGCTCCCCCTGTATCTGAGTATAGAACTAACGCCCAGAACATACCTCATCAAATCCTATCCTGGCACCTTCTTTAATACGCAACTTGACGAAGCATACCGGTATTGTCCTGCCCGCAGGCGCAAATGATGTTGCAAACGCAATGGGAACCTCAGTAGGTTCAGGTGCGCTGACGCTCAAGCAGGCCATCATCGTAGCGGCCGTTCTAGAGTTCGCAGGGGCCTCCCTGGTAGGTAAAGCGCTGTTCTTCTGTATCTGCCTGAAGAAGCCTGACAACCGTACAAAGAGATTTGGATTCGCCAGATATCTCAGGACCCCAAGTTTAGTATCACCAAAGGGCACAATCCCTTCAATATTGCCAAGTAGACAGAGGTTTGGAGTCAGTGCTGGACTCAGTTTCAGAGCCCCAGTTTTTGTGAAAAGGTACCATAATTGCAAGTTTTCAGTCCCTGTCAACTCCCCTTCGAGTGCGCACTTGGACAGAATGCTCGAAGGACCATGTATATGTCATTGAAACTGATGTTGCCTTCGTAGCAAGCATTCCCCTTCACTGGGTGATGAAATGATGACGTCAATGCCTGCGAGGTGACCTGGGTTCGATCCCTCGCAACGCACTTCGGGTCATGCCGCGTGCGGGGTAAAAGGGTGTTATAATGCCTCGTAAGTCGAGGTTGTCGCCGCCTCCCAGGGGCCGCTGTGCGGTTTGGCACCCGTGCTCTGGCGACCACCGCCAGGTATAGGAGTCCCACGTCTCCAGCTGATGAGCGTGGTGTCCTTAGATTGTACATCCTTTTGCCTTCGTAGCAAGCAGGGTTTGTTACTAATTTTCAAGATTTTACTCGTCCTCTCTATCAAGTCTCTTCATTGGTGGCAATCCCTTGTGCTGCAGGTTGGATCTCATGTCACCCACACCATGCAGAAGGGCATTGTGGACTCTGCAGCCTTTCAGCACAACCCGTCTCTCCTTTTCTGTGGCATGCTTGCGTCCCTTGCGTCATCTGGGACGTGGCTGCAGGCAAGTGGCTCCTTCCAGGTTGCTTGAGTGGCTGAAAGCTTTGACTGTCTGAATCATTAGAAGAGATGGTCCTTCTAAAAACTTGCATGATGTTGTAAGCGCAATCTTCTGCTGCAAGGAAATTTCAAATATGTTCGTGATAAGTTCTTCTTCACCCCTTACCCTATTCTCTTTGCTCTGAATCTGTAAGCATAAACTGCACCTGTAAACGCCGGGCGATACGGCCTTCAAGTATACATTAATATTCTTCTTCAATACTCTTTCCTAGGGGGAACGAATTGCACCTGTTCAATTGCCCGTTAGGAATCTTGACGAACAAAACAGAAGGACAGTCTTCAACACACAGAACACGGATGCAGGAACGGACGACAGGTGAAGTGAACGCTGTCTTCCGAGTAACTCAGGTGGAATCTTGCGTCGATTTTCCCACTCCTACCATCAGCTCCATTTCCTTTTTCTCAACACCCCCGCTACTCCTTGCCACCTAACAAATGGAGAGCCGCCTCCATTCCCGTGCAACAGAGTATTCAATACGGCATTCTCTTTCTCATAATTGGTCCAGGTAGCGTCCTACTACGGCTGGCCCGTCTCCACGACCCACTCCATCATCGGTGCCCTGGTCGGTTTCGGCCTAGTGTACGGCGGCTTTGGCGCGGTCTACTGGGGGTCCTTCGGCCGGGTGGTCGGTTCGTGGCTCGTCTCCCCGCTCCTCGGCGCCGTCGTGTCGTTCATCGTCTACAAGTGCATACGCACGGTGAGCAGTCAAAAGTGCATACGAACGGTGAGCTGTCATCTGTGCCTTCAGGGCGGAGCAACAGAGAAGAGCGTGATAGACTCTTGATTGCTTAGGTATCTTTTCTTGTCCATGCAAGTGATTCGAAGAAACCGAATTTGTCGGGGCTTGAGGTTCCAGGTCACTGTGATTCACTCGAATCCCAGGGTCATCGGGTTACGGCGAGCGTAAAGAGTGGACATAAAATGGTCCTTATGAGCTTGATAGTTTGACACAATAAGAGAACTGTTCATTCGAGCTGGAAAGAGGGTCGTACCGTTGACAATGTGTGGCAACCGTGCATCCGGCAAGTCGGACAACCATTTCTTTCTGGCTAGACAACAATGCAGGTGTCTTATTTCTTGAAACCGCAGCAACCCCTGCAACACAATCGTTCGCATGTCGGATTTTGTGCGACGAACTCCCGAATCTCAATCCTTCTCCTACTGAGAGCAAGCCATCCCGTCGTTTCCCAACGACCAAACCAGTGCCTCCAAACCTCGCCATGGTGTCTGAGTCGGCCCGTCGCTCTCCCCGCAGTTCGTGTACCGGGCAGACAGCCCTGGCCTGGCTGCCTGCCGAGCGGCGCCCATTGCGGTATTCACCGGTGTCTCCGGTCTCTCCTTCCTGTCCCTTATGGACGGCAGCAATCTCGCGACTGCCACCGCCAAGGCGTGCGGGTCCGGCCTGCTCGGCGCCGTCGCCATGCACTTTGCCATCAACCAGCAACTGGGCCCCGTCCTCAAGTCGCTGAAAGCCAGGGGTGAGAACGCCCTTTCTCAAACAAGCTCTTTCTTTAAAGACTTGATTGGCGCGTCTGGTTGCGGGATGTTTTGGAAGAGTCTCTTTCACTGTCAAAACCTCTCTTCAGAATTGGTACCCGTCTCCTGCCCTTTCTCATCTTGACGTGAAAGACTACCAGGAAGAATCTAATTCATGTCCGTTGGGCCGGGTCATGGACAGGTGAATAATTCGTTAGATTTGCGTCACGCTGCCAGTAAAAGGTCCAGAGTCCATATCGTTGGAGATTCACGCCGACCCGAAACCGTAGCATTTACTGTGGTCACGTAGCCTTAAACCCTAAAAACCCTAAAACCCTACTGTCTCCTGTACTGTCTCCTGTACTGTCTCCTGTACTGTCTCCTGTACTGTGGGGGTCGGACCGTTGCCGGTGAGTCGGAAATGATCGCGGCCCTAGCTACAAAAGACGGTATACGCGGTCGGCGATTTGTATAGGAGAAGTGTTGAGCCGGCTTTGGCCGAACCAACCAGGCTGCGGGGCGATCGGGAAGCCAGGCGGCAACTAGGGCCGCGGGACTAGTACTCCTGTGCTAGGTTAAGTCAGGGGGTGTACCTACAACCTCCAATATAGCCTACTTAGTAACTAATTTCGATGAAGCCCACACACAGCAAAGAATGCCAAATGCCCATGTCAAAGCCAGTGGAAAAATATATACTGATTCTCGTTCACGATGCATTTACATGTAAAAATGTCTCTACACCTTCTGCCTCTTGTTCTTGTGCTGAAAAGCCCCTTCTACCTCTGCTGTTCTCGTCTTGTGAAAAAACTCACAGTACGATTTGAAGCCTGCCATGCTGAGCATTATTGGGCTAGCCGAACCCTTCTGTTGAAACAACCCATCCTCCAACCTGGCATGCACGTTCCTGGCAAAATTGGCCTTGAATCGCCCTGGGCGACTGCCCATCATCCTGCAGACATCCTCACATCCGATCTTGAATTCTCCAGGGCGCGCGTCCAGTTTGACCAGCTCGTGTAGGAGATGGGAAAATCCGAGCTCGTTACCACTGAGCTGACGGAACCCCTCTGCGATGTCCTCCTTTCTGTTGGTGAAGAGATAACCCTTCCACTCTTGGCAGACCTCCTGGAGGCAGCCGAGGGACATCTCCACATCGCCGCGAGCGCCAACTCGGTGCCCAGCCTGCTTCGCACCGGCCACGGCGTCCCGCAGCTGCTCCCTACACGTTCCAATGTTTGCATCGGAGTAGAAATCCAGCCCCAGGATCCCAGCAGCATCCGTCCACTTCACCGGAAAGTCACCCCCGCGGCCGGCGACCTCCGTCAGTTCATCTTGGATCTTACTGAGCCACTCGGACTTTGGGAGTTGCTGGAACCCTAATTCTGAGGGGGCCTCTCTGCCCTGGCACATACACGTATACTGCGCTCGGATTTTGCAGCGCAGCAGCAACCCCTGCAGCTCGCGCGCCCCAGGACCCGTGTAGGTTTCCACCAGGCTGGTCAGGCTGAGGAATCTGACTGAATAGAATCCCCGTTCCACCTCTAAGCCAGTGGGTTGGCAGGTGGGGAACGCTTCTCTATTTTCGATAGCTTCACCACTATCCACAGCGTGCTTGTAGAAGGGCTTCCTGACCTCCGGTTTGAACAGATTGACCATAATCCCGAATATGTTGGCATCTTCCTCCAAGACATCCACCTTGCCGTTGGGGATGCAGGCGCGGTCACCCTTGTCGCCCCAGACGTATATACCGAATTCATACGAGGCATTCTCCTCGGACTCCTTCTCCGCCTCTCTCCTCTGTAACCACTCCCACTCGGTCACAATCCTGGCGTATATTGGCAGGACCCGTGCACAAATGTCAGCTGCAGCTGCCTCTGGAATGCAGACTATGCCTGCATACTCATTCCAAAGTTGCGGCGCCAAGAGGTATTTGCCTCTGAGAATCTTCCTCTCCATGGGCGGCACGCCCTTGTTACTCCTGCTGGTCTCTCGCCTTTTTTTCACCAGAGCTGTGATTTTGAGGTCTGCTCTCTCCTTGGCGGCATCCTCCAGCCAGCTTACATCGGGGTCAAAGTAGCCCGTACACGCTTCAAAACTGGCACTCCGGCCTCCCGGCAGGGTGACCTCCTCCATATGGATGCGCCCTACTGTGAATGGTGGAAAGGGGTAAGACGCTAATGTTGAAGGTTCGGTCGAAAGGTGTGTTGACTGAAAAATACTCGATAACAAGGGTACAAGAAATTGCCTGGTACTTTATCGAATGGGGCCGGGTGTCGTTCCGGTACGCCGCATGTTCGTTGACAAGCGTCCGTACTGGATAATTATCCTTACAATGGAATCATTGCAGACCGTCGATTGTGATCTTGTCGCACGTGGATTTGGATCTTCAGATACGGGACGATATTTACATCGGATAAAGCGGGGGTCGCCGGTAAGGTGCCGGGCAGTGCCGCCGGCACCTCGCGGCACGGTATAAAGACACATCGCCGCTCGGCAACGGCGACCGTGCCGGGGCATGCCGGACGAATGCCGGCAACATTCT
>DF238171.1:0-10108 GCA_000708835.1 Klebsormidium nitens | reverse complement strand
CTCAGCTGCTCGGGACATGATTAAGTCAACATCGGCAAACTTGTCATAACATGAAAAATGGTCTTCACTTGAAGAGCACTTCTAGCTTGTTGCCTGGCCTCGCAGCCGATGGCAGAATGTTCGGCCGTCTCGCGCCGCCGCCGGCGCGGCACGGCGGAGGAAAACGCGGACATTTTCTACATCGTGACCATGTAGCATGAAAGCCAGCACAAGTAGAAGCATATGAACAAATAAATTGATAAACTAAACTGTCCAATCTAGAACTAGTAGCGTCCTTGTTTACATGTCACGTAAGATACAAGCGACAAGCTAATGATTGCAGGTCGCACGTCGAGAGCTTTTGCAGCTTTGCTCGGGCCAGTCCGATAGAAGTCTGATACAAAGCAATAAAACACAACTTGCTTGGGCCAGCTTTCGATGCAGCCATCAATTGAAAGTGACCTGATGCCGATCTGCCAAATAGGTGCCCAACCTCATTCCGCAGGTTAAAGATGCTTTCCGGGACCCAACTGAGCCCTCAGACTTCAAGCTGTGACTCTCAGAGTCCTCAGAGGCCGTTTGAACTTTGAAGACTGAGCTAGGATAGTACATGCTCTCGACGAGTTGCTAAGAATCGATATTTTCGGACAATTGAAGTTTGTCGCCACCTCGTGTCGCCCGGCCACCTTGGACATGAGGTGGCGACAAACTTCTTCTCTGTAAGTACTAGGACTACGGGCGTTTTCCCCCCGCGCAAAGTGGACAGGCATCTGGACAGGGCCTTCCTTTCCTCAGGACTTTCTGCCCGGGGATGGATTTCCCCCGGATTTCCTGAGAATTGTCTTGTTGCACTTTGGTCGAGAGAAGCTGTAGCTAGAGTGTGCCTAGTATCGTCATTTTGTAAGTGGTACCCCCCCATTCTTAGATTGACCACTTTTTTCGAAGCCACCTTTCCAGGACCCCCTGGTGGCCTCCTTCGGGCGACCAAGCCCCAAGCCCCCCCCCCCCCCTGGCTTGTCAGTCACAGAACTTCTTCGGGCCCCAGAGCCAAAATTTCGCATTTTATCCCGCTTTTTAAGTGGAACATTTTGAGAATTTGATTCAAAAGGAGATGCATACCGGTACCTAATTGGGCACGCTCATGCACTGTTTTCTGCATCTTCTCAAACCAACTGTGCATCGGTGGAAGACAAGAAGCCCACTTTCTGGTCGTATTGATTCCATCTCGTTACAGATTTTGATGATTATGCATGGCTATTTGACCAATCAAGCGCCTGTGCTTCGGCCTTCGGCCCAAGCCTCAAGCCCCCCCCCCTCCCCGCCTGAGAGCTCGGACTCACCTTTAGCCACCCCCCCGGGGCGGCTGAAACTGTTGAGTCAAGCCTCTAACGGGTACCGCCTATAAAAGAATGGGGGGGTACCAGCTTCAAAATGACGGTACCCTAATACCTAAACAGTTCACTACGGTACCTACCTAGTTTTAAATACCCCACTGCAGGCAGCCTAGAGAATTTGGAGATCGTGACTCAACCTCGTCGTCAGTCTTCAGAATTATATCTAGAGCATTGCAGAGGCCCAATCCGGCTTTGATGGAGGACGTCGTGGTGGTTACACACGACAATGCAGGCATTGAAATGCAGGATAACTGCAAGTCCTTGTAGGAGAAGCAGTTTTTAGAAGGAATAAGCTGAATCAAGCACACCTATAGACGCTCATGCTTAAGCTTGATCTGCAAATCTTGAGCTCCCTTGGTCAGCAAACATGTCGACGTGGTTGCGCTCTGCCTTCAACAGGGCAGCGGAAGTGAGCACCAAGACGGGGCTGGGGAGGAATCTCCAGAACCTTCAGAAGGTGGCGGGAATTGCGATGGATAGAGGGGCCCGGTTCATGCAGAACAATCTGGTCCGTAAGCTTCATTTTAGGGTTTCAGGGGCGAATGGCTCATCCTTCATTGATTCCTCGTGAATGTGCTCTTGTCAAAATTGCAAGAAAGACAGGGCTCAGCAGGATTGTTTGTTCCATAGTTCCTGCTCTCCATCCTCTTTGAGAACTTTTCTGCATCAAACTATGTTTTCAACAGTCGATCATCCTGCAGAAACTGCGCACCCAATTGCGAGTTGATACAAAACCATTGTCTATGCATCAGGATAACTGCACCGAGCCTCCAAGTACTGCCGCGCTTGTGCTTGCTCGGAACCTTATTTTAGAAGGTGTACGACTTGAGGTTCTTCCAACCACCAACCTGCACCAACTGGTCGTGATTTTCCTGCTTGAAAGTGGATGGAGTGCATAGGGGAAGGTCTTGCAAGCGACACATAATCATGAAGCATCTACAATTGCCTTATGTGCAACCGCTCGTCCCTTCTTCCAGAGTGGGAAACCCTACAGCAACTTCAAGTCCGCTGTAAGGCGGCTGGAGGACGTTGCACTCCACGCTAGAGGCGAGGAGCGCCTACAGGCAGTAACAAGGTGGCTAGGGGCATTGCGCGACCTTCAGAAAGTTGCAGAGACTGGAGGAGGTCTCAGAGATCTGCACAGAGAGCCAGCGGGAGGGGAGGCCCCGGACTCCCCAAAAACCCCCAAGAGCGAAACAGAAGAGGGTGTCCATCGCTCCAACTTGGTGGGTCTGCTTTTGAACGAGTTGTAAGTAGAATCAATTGTTGTGTGCTTGTCGAGGTTGCAACCCGCAGCAAAACAGCTGTAGAAATTAGTGTAGAAAAAACCTGAAGTCTCATTGGCAAGGTCAACAACCAAGTGGCACTTTCCACCAGCTTCCAACTTACTTAGATTGTTATGATGCACATCCACCGGTTTGTAGTTCTGTATTTGACAATGACGCTCCCCTTTCTTGCAGGTACTCTTTTTCGATGCGGATATCAGTGATGCCCCTATGACCTTCAGAGACGTGTTCTTGAGGAGCCTGGCATTGGAGAATCTCGTGACATCCTTTGTAAGCCATCATAGCAGCTTCTAAGTTGATTTGATCTGTGCATACTAAGGTCCTTGCGACCGGGTTGGGCAGGGTCGGCCAGAAAGTGACCATTGAGGCGGTCATGTGCAGATCACCAGCTCTTGAACTCTTACGATTGCATTGTCGTTTTGTCCGAAGTGCCTTCTTTCAAGGTTAATTGCACGGTTGATTCCAATGACAGCCTGATTGCCTCTTTAGCATAACGTTGATCGCTTCCGCTTCATGACTTGCTTCTGCAGATTGAAGAGGCCCCCCAGGATGAAGAGGTGCAGGCGGTTTTGGAAATATTCAGGCAAGTCTTGACTCTCAACCAGTTCAACCAGATTGCCCAGGCCTCAGGTCCTGCTCACTTCTCCTTCCTGGAAGTTGTTGCTCCGACATGACTGGCCTTGTTGTTGGCAGGCCTCGTCGTCATAGGTTGGACAGCCCGAATGATCCGTGGGGGTCCGAAGCAGTTCCTGCGGAAGCAGAATGTGACCCCAGTTCGTTTCTCGCCAGAGCTTTTTTGGGAGTATGCAAATGTCATGTGCCTCTTTTACTTGCAGCCTTTGTCTTGCTGGCGGACCAGAATTACACAATGCTATCATGAGCGGCATCCAGGACCTTTCCAAGGCCGCAGCGTCATACACTGAGGAGGTCCTCGTCACCCGCTCTGACCTTCTGAAGATGGCTCGCGAGTGTGTGTCAGGCCTCAAGTTGAGTGCCGAGGCGGAAAAGTGAGTAAAAATTCTGGTTCTGAATTCAACGCTGGTTGGTGCGCCTAATGGAGCTTTGGTGCTGCACGGTAGCAGTCTCGCAATTTTCATTCTCACTTGAATTGCACTCTGGTTCTTTTTTCATCTTCATTTCCAAGCTTCCTTTTTTTTTTTTTTTCCCCCCCGCGGGGAGGAGGTGGGCATCCCCCGAGGGCCGGGGTTCTCCAAAGAACCGCACCGACCCACGGGTTGCGTAGGATGCATAAAAAACGACCAGGATTCGCTCCCGACCACCCCCTATTGTGATACTAAAATGAGGCTGCTTGGAGCTGTTGATGTTTAGATATGACATTCTCGTTCTAGCTCTGTAGAAAGTCGGGCTTTGTCACATGTCTGTTCCAGCAGCTCTCAATCCTACTCCAAACAAACTCAACCATGGAACTTTCAATTCGAGCACCGGGTTGCACTTGGGGCAGGATTCGGTTTCTTAGTGAGCGAGGCTTGTTATGCAGACTTTCTCGGCTTTTTCCTGAATTGGCGGTGCGGCTGGCTTTGTCAATACTGGAAAGGTTTGCTTAGTGCAGCTTCTTGTACCAGGAATCTCCATTGAATGCTGAAGTAGGATCATGATTATTGATAGTCAATTTTGCTCCATTGCTGATCCGTTCAGAAGGTTCTGAACGTTTGCATTCTCTTGTGCGTCCAGGTTGGATGCCGAGGTCGCCAAACTGCGAACCAGAATCCAGTCGTTGGATGGGAGTGGCGGAGCCACTGGCTCTGACGATCCGCAAGGAAGCCTTCAAGAGTTTAATAAGGTAGGCTACTTCTATTTCTGAGGTTGCTTGGTCAATGGAAAGAATCAAGTTCCCAAGCTCCTCTGGTGGCTCAGCAGATTTGGCACTGAGTTACTCAGCAAGTGCTCCGCTTCTTATCTGATGGCCTTTCGATCTTGCCAGCTGGACAAAGCGCACTGCTGCCTGCGGTGATTCCTGTCTCAGTTGGATGTGACTTAGCGAGAGTTTTATTTGGAAGATGTGGTCGTCGAAGGCTGAAGACGCATGCAATCATACGTTGATGTGAAAGACAGTCTAGGTTCTATCTCCAAAGTCGTTGATTATCTTGCTTCTCGGTGCTGACTTCCTGGATGCAATGATCGTACTGGAGCTGGAGCAGTCGGCCGCTATTCCATCCGCCTATGCAAGATTTTTCACAGTTCAAGGATTGCAGGCAGATGCACCACCAAGCAGATCCTGCGTTGTGCCGCTGTCCTCGCCAGACGACGATGCTAACGGGCACAAATGCGGAGTCGCACTTGTAACGTTACTCCGAATTGAGCCATCTGAACTGAACACTTGGATCCTTGCTCCTCTTCAGGCGCACTCGAAGTCAAGCGAGCTTTATCGTTTGACGGCCAAGCTGCAGGACTGCCTGGAGAGAAAGGCGACACTCGATGCAGCCGGGCCTGTCAGCGAGCTGCACGATAAGAAAGTGAGCTGCCGCGTATGTTGGTCGCATCCCGGAGTCTTGGGGTTCTAACGACGCTGGCCACAACAACGTGTGGATCCTTACGTTCCCTCTTGATAATCAGATGTCAGACGTGCACCCTTTGGAATCCCTCTGCAATCATGGAAACGTAGTTGTCTGCAGGTGGTCTTGGCTGCTTAAGAAGGCAATGGAGACGGGTTGAAGGGTTGCTGGATACTGATCCTGTACAAAGCTTAAGGAAAGCTATGCAGTGCTCTGTGCAAGTGACATTGTTCCAAACAAAGTTTTCTATTCAAGTATGGTAATACTTCGAAAAGACGAGTCGGTTCGTCGTCTACTGCTGCCTACAACGTCAGCGGAGTCGACGCTACCCTGCGGTGTTACTGACTGCGGAAGCCTAGCAGAGTGTGTCTCTGCTGGACACATTCACAGAACCTCCTTTGTATTGCGTTATCCAGGTCGAGGAGATGCGCAGCCGTACGATGGCCCTCCAGTCCGCCATTGCGGCCATGAAGAAGAAGATTGAGGAGAACAAGCAGCAGAAGACAGAGGCCGTGACGTACCGGGGCACCAAAGCCAAGGAGGTTGCGGAGGCGGAGAAAGTGCTGAGCCAGGAGGTGATGGGCCTGGAGCAGCGGCGTGAGAAGCTGGAGGCAGAGCTGGCGGAGGTGAGGGGGCACGTTCCCGCTTTGCAAATTTCTTCGGAAGCAGAAGAGCTTGCAAAGGAAAGAGGCTTTGTGGCGATGGGGAACGTCTTTGATGGATCGTCCGAGATAGAGCCAAGCACTTCAGACTTCTCTGCTGCAGTGGACTGTGGTTGTCGCGATTAGAATCCTTGCCCGTACGTGCTTAGCTTGCCCTCGCAAAGAGGCGAGTCTTTCTTGCCGACATTTCTCAGTAGGCGTGTCGTATTGCACGTATCATGCACCACGATGAATTCCTGTAGCAACCTGTTCATTGTTCGCAACCAGTACTTCCTGGCTGTGCCCTCTGCATCTCTCCGATCAATACGTGTCAACCACGAGGTTATCTATAACGTTGTCGCCTTACATTTCTGCCCTTACGTCGAAGCCGGATACCGACTCTTGTCGGAAGTTTCTTGTCCAATATCACTGTCGACTCTCTTGGGCGCATCCTTCGCTTGGCCTTCTCACCACATTCGCCTCTTCCATGATGCACGCAGGTCAAGTCCGCGCTGGCGGTGGCCACGAACCGGCACATCAACATGCAAGAGGAGAAAGAGCAGTTTGACGAGGCCAGCAGTCATCTGGTCGCTCAGCTCGCCCTGGCAGAACAAGAGCTTAGCCGTTCCGTCGAGGTGCACAAGACGGAGGCCGGGGTGGTCGCCACGTGGCAGTCGTTCCTGGAGGACACGTGGGTGCTGCAGACGGGCTGCCACGAGAAGCGGGAGAAGGAGGTGGTCCAAGAGTTGAAGGAGGCCCGGGCGCAGCACCTGACGGCCGCAGCGAGCTTCCTGAAGGAAAAGTGAGGCTGGAGCCATGGCGAACACTTTTGGTTTCCACGAAACGGTTTTTTTTGGATGCTTGGTGCGTCTGTTGCTTGACGTCGCGGTTGGTGGGGCCTCTGTGAAGCCTAGTACGTCTTTCTTTTCTGGGGCGAGCGATGTCTTCGTTCTACTTCACATGTTTTCTACCGCAAGGAAGATAAGATGAAGAAATGATTTCGTAAATTTGAGCCGAGTATGTGTGTCAAAGAAGCCGCTCACCTGGACGACGTTGATGCACTGAGAGAGCGAAATGAAGCATAGCCCAGACGGTCATCTACCTTTCTGCCTGCCTAGAGCGCAAAAGCCTCGTTCGTTTCCTGTTCACCTCTCTGCTTTCTCCCCTGTGGATCTTGGGTCCAAAGCTTCCTGGTCATTTGCATCCACAAGAGGCTCGACTCGACTGCAAGTGAAGAGAAACAGCAGACTGAGCGACATGGATGCATATCGTTCGACAGCGTGCTCGGACCCAAGGATCGAATCTTATCTTCAAGCCACGTGTCTTGAGCAATAGCTTGAATGCATTTGTGGTGCCTCCTGCAGGGAAGAAGAGTTGGGCGCTCTCTTGAAGAAGCTGGAGAGCTGCGCAGCTGAGCTGGAGGCAAGCGATGAGAAGAAGAAGCAGATGGCGAGCCGGGGAATGGAGGGCATCTCGGCGGACATCGAGAGCGGCAGGAGGAAATTGGAGGACAAGTGAGTCGGCCCAATTCGCATCCGCAGTGGCTCGAGCCTGAGTTCACCCCATAGTTTGAGCCGTATTGGACGAGTAGCCCCATGGCCGCATCTATTGGGCGTGGAGCTCCTGAGAGGGATAAGCGTCTGCAATTGCCGGCAAACTTTACTCTTGCACCGATTGATAAGGGTAAGGCGAGCAAATGCTGACACGCGAATGAGAAAGATGACTTGCGTGAGGCTCATTGTGTTGAGGAAGGTCGCTTTTGAGGTGTTGCTCATGAAGAATCCGTTTTGCAGGTATCTGGACACTGAGGCTCGCGTAAAGAAGCTGTTGGCGGGCCTGGAGAAGGTGAAGGACAATGTGGGAGCCCAGGTCAAAATGGCAGAAGAAGCGAAGTGAGGATTCGGACCTGTGCTGTATAGCACCTTGATGGGCGTGCTTTCCTTTGCAAAGATCCCGGAATAGACGTGCTCAGCCAGATGTTGCTGGTTGCTCAATCTTCACAGCTCGGTGAGCTTTTCAAAACTTTGTGTTCTGCTCGTTCGGATTGGACGAAAGGGTAACCGAGTCACTGAGCTTGCTCCGTCGGTTATTGCGATATTGAGCTACTTATCCTTGTTCTTGTCTTCGATCGTCAACCACAGATGGCAATCTCCTGGACAGACGTCTAACACCTCTCCGTTGCAGGTGGATACTTCGCTTGTCCTCTTGGGCCGTCTTGTGCTCTTTCTGCATTCGACGAAGCCTACCTGAGACGACCGTGAGGGGCCATTTCAAAGGCCCTTGTTAGCTTGGTCCTAGCAATCATGACTTGATAGTAACTTCCGACTTTCCTGTTCTTGCAGGCAGCAGCAGGACGTTCTCAAGAGCGTTGCTGCATCGTTCGCTTCCGTCGCCTCACTTCGGGAGCAGTTTCAGGGCCTCAAGCGGCCCCACATCGACCTCTCGCTCCGGCAGCCGGCGCCTGTGACTGGGGCCGGAAAGCCGGTTTCGGCCAAGACGAAAAGCGGCGAACTTGGCGCTTCTCCAGCGGAACCGGAAGGGACGAGGCCAAAGGCCGGGTCAGCGGTACAAGCGAAGGCTGAGAGCGTAAAGGTAGGGTGTACGACCCTGGCAATGGATTGCTGCTTCGCTGGCGCTTGCTTGCTCATGTGAACGGCGGATATCGACGCTCTCTGTGCTGGTAGTTTCGCTGATTCTCTGAGGTGCATAGGACGGGGAAAAGGCTCCTCTAAAACGTTGCTTTGCAAGCAAGCTAGTGTCCCCGTGAGGGCGTATTCCTTTGGAGACCCAAGTTGTAGCCCTTTTGTGCGGCATAGACGGATAGCCACAGTATGCTACCTGTGCTCTGTCCCTGACAAGCAAGTCTCAATCATGCTTGGGTAGCACTTCGTACTGATTTTGACTGGTTCTGCAAATGGATTTTAGTGAAGAGCTTGCCTCTAAGAAGACAATTCACATGACGCAGGCTGCGGGCGAGGTAGGAGCGGAAGCTGGCGACTCTAACACGGTCCCATCGAAAGTGGTGACTCCGAAGGCTGAAGCCGGGGAGACAGCTGCACCTTCAACGTCTAAGAATGTAGATAAGAAAGACGCAGAAGAGGGTAAGATGGACGCGCAGAAAGGTTTGAAGCAGACTGAGGCGGACGAAGTGGACGACCTTTTTGGCGACCTTGACACGACCACAAGTGCCGATCCAGGAGCGACGGACGAGGACATCGAGGGCTGGGATTTGGACGATTAGCTAGCGAAGAGCTGTCGGTTTCTTTTAAGTGGACACTTTGTATGTTGAAGTAGCTAGGAGCTCGATCGCGTCTTTGCAAGTTCAAAAACTGGCTGGCTGCCTGTGTCTTGTGGCAGCTGTTGTACATCTATAATTTCAAAAGATTAACCTGATCTCCCGTCTAGGCATTTGAAGCAATAATGTCAACCAATCAGGAGATCCTGCCTGAATACATGATCAAGTAAACCCGCAGTTGTATACGTGCTCTTGATGTCGTCAGTGACTTTGTTTGCCATCCCGTCGTTCACATGCAGGGTAATAGTCGAATGTAGCAAGTAGTCTGCATGGCTTCGAGGAGGTATGGTCATACTTTCTGGAATGGGCCAGCCATGCAGATCTCTGGGATTCATTGGTATGTCAACCAAAGTCGCGTGACGTTGTGAGTATAATACAACCAGTTCGTCTCGAACATCTGGCACGCTTACGAACCCAAGATTAAACGTATGGTATAGCCCAGCAATGCAAGAGTGAGCAGATGGTAACTTCCAATTTATTAACGCCCTTAGCCACCATGGCCGTGGAGCACGGTCTCCGGCGTGGCCAGGAATTTGTTTTTTGACTCCGCAACTTGCTACGGCTACGAGTCATGTCCAGCAAGGTATGCAAACCCTAATGCTACATGGACGCTAACAAGCAATTCAGCTACTGAGCATGATGTGCCACTCGATCATGGCGAATTGTGCAGAGCACATAATGTTTGCATGTATGCACCGGACTCAAAACAGACTACGCTACTCGGGCGTCCAAATTGAGTCCAAATTACTGCATCCGAGTTGGCCCGATACATCTTAGCGGCCGGGCCCGACTAGGTGACTACTCCTTGTCCTTGCCCTTGCGGAAGCGGTTGTAGATCATGTCGGCAATGGCGTTCATTTCCTCGCTGCTGAGGCCGACCTCGGTGGCCGCCGCCAACTCCCCCGCCGCGGCTTCCGCTAGTGCCCGGGTGTGCTCTAGCGCATTATCCACTAGTTCCGCCGCCGAATCTCCCGGCCCATTGGGTGCCGCCTTGGAGCTA
>DF238175.1:0-10030 GCA_000708835.1 Klebsormidium nitens | reverse complement strand
TTTATCCGATGAGAGTTTTCTTAGTTCCGCATAACAAGTTGACGTGCCTGAGTAAACCGCCCTTCCACCTTACGTTGATCCCAGAATAACAGACATTTCAAGCGAGTCATTCCTTGAGTGTGTATCCTTTCACACTTTCCAGTAGCAGCTACGCTAGCTAGCAACATGAAGACGCGCAGTCTCAAGTTCTTTGCGATCCAACAGCGGCTTTAGAAGCGACCACTTGAGGCAATTGAGAAGGACTCTCAGAAAGCGCTTTCTACACAGCCCTGCTTCAGGGCACATTGCGGGCCATCTCTCAAAACAATCTCCCCAACGACCACCAAGGCTGTCTCTACGTTGCTCTTCTCGAAGTACCATAAAGTATTTTGAGGTTTTTATCTTAACTTTCTTTACGGCCTTCCGTTCTAGCCGGCCCGGGAATGAATTTTGCAGGATATTGCTAACTTTGCAGAATATTGCTAACACTCGAGCGTGAGCAACGTTCTAAATGCAAGAACTCTGGCCAAGCCGCAGCTTAGCACAGGAACAGGTGGAAACGCTTGAAGATTGATGATCAGGCGCCCCCAAGCTTAGAGGGTTCTCTATATAATCCTCAAATAAATCACAGCCCGAGGGGTCAGCAGACAGATGCACGTCATTAAAAAAGACGTGCGTTTCGGGCCAGTGATGCACTCTGGAAACACTAGTGTGGCGTCTATTGATCCACGTGTCGTCTGGACAAACCTGCCGTCCTCCTCGACTTCAGCGGACGTTGAAAATTTGCGTGGCCAGAAAGATCACGCTACAATGCATCATTGCCCTTCTGTGATCTTTAGCATCTCAACAACGTTCCTGTGCGTAACCAAGCTTTTCACGACAAATCCGCCGGTAGGATTAACGAGCCTCTAAAGAACAAACTTAGACTACACACCTCGCAACGACCGGCACGTCTTCCTGGCCGGTTATGGGAAGCGTGTTAAGATAATGAGTCTTCTTCACAGGTAGCGATTTTGAAGATAGACATCCACACTAGCAGCTTCCCCTGGATCTCAAGAAACTCAGAAACTGCCGACTTACAAGAAGAGATTCAGAAGCCATAGCATTTCCAGCAGAATAAGGCACAAAAGCAACGCCAAACCCGCTAGCTGACCCTCATCCCTTCGGTTTGAGTGCCGCTTGCGCATGCGAGAATCGTGTATGAGTGGCTTCAGGGGCCTCTACTCGTTTGCCTTAGTGTTACTGAGGCAAGGTCCTACCTCGCCCAAAATCATGGCCTTCACTTCGCCACACACTAAAACCCCGCCACCGCCTACATGTCTCCAAAAGGCGTACACCCTAACTACGGATTGAGCTTGCTCAAGGCAACCACACGGAAGGGCTCCGTGCGTAAGTTCGCTTATAGTGACCATGCGCCCTCGGTGGTCGTTAGGCAAAAGAACTCGCCGTGCTCTATCTAAGTTTGCAATGGGAGTCTCCCGAAGTTCTTTGGGGTCTGTGCACTGCACTGTCACCAAACATCTAATTAATTAAAGCAACTCAACCGGAGTCAGGACACATCCAATATCAAATCATCAACAGTACGACTGAAGGAGAGAAGGCGAGAGATCCATCCAAGCTCCAATCACCAACAGTGCGACTGAGGGAGAAACGGCGAGGAGGCAAGAGGAGTTGAGAACCTTCCGATATTCTGAAAAAAGGAGATGGACAGGACGGTTTACTCTGGAGCGCCTGCACACCGCCTCACAAGCTGCTTGCTGACGTGGCACAATCCATCTGAACGACGCCACTTGACATACTTTAAAAGCCAATACAAACAGCCACCCTTGGACTTTTTGAGCTCCGGGGGCGTCAGAGAGGGAAAACGCTCAGAAACCGTCTCCCATGAGAGAGAGGCGAAGGCTCCAACTCGTCCTCGCCATGTGCGATGGCATTTGTGCCAGGGATGCACAAAGAACATCCGCATCGATTGGGAGGAATATATGGTGTGACTGGAAACGACCATGTCAATCTGAACCACCTCCGCTCAGCCGTGTTCCCCAACTAATCAGAGACTATAATGCAACGCAAGCGCTGCAAAACATTGATCCAGAAAAGAAGCGCCGCAATCCGACGCTTTTCTTGTTGAAAGTGGTACTCGCTCTTTGCGACGAGCTTTGGAAAGAAGCTTGCAAACTCTGATGATTCGAGTTCGCAAGCATTCGCAAGAGTTTGCTTCGTTTACAAACGAAGCAGATTGAGAGCTGCGCTTAAGCTCTCAAGCGTTTCCAAAGACTTCAGACATGGGTGTTCGACCCTTACGATATAAGGCCAGCCAGAATCTGAAAGACCCAACAACATACCAGAATCGGGAGAAGGAGTGCTGCTACAATATCCGCGACTGATCCTCGACCACGAACGGCAAGGTTGATAGATTCCTTGTAAGCATGGCATCGGGACTGCAGATGACCGGAAAGGCCAATTTCTGAAACTCCTGACCACTGCAATTTGGAGCTGGGGGTTTTACAATCCCTAGAAGTCTATCTGCGCAAGCAAATCTCCGATCTGAAGTGAAACTTACACGATGCGAACTTGACTCTTACTGAACACGAGCAGCCAAGTCACATATGTATTGGAACATACTTATAGCGATGTGAGGTTTATTCAGATGCCTCCGCAGCACCAGAAAATCCCACAAAAATTTCATAGACTCCAGGAACCAGGCAGCAGAATGTGGGTTTTGGCCGGCAACGATTCTCCCACGTGCAGAGCAGGCCACCAAGCAAACATACTCTTCCTTCTTGCGACAAATTTTCCAGACCGGTTCCAAAAAAAACGACCGAAGTCCCCTTAGCCTTGAGACGATTTCTAAGCAGAACGGCCCACGCTTCATGTCTATCATAAGCTGGAAAGACGGAAGGACTTATTACATAGTGACCCTGACGCACTTCCCGAGTCTGACGCAGAAGTATTGGAAAGCAGTTTGCAAGCCTTCAAAACGCAAAAACACTGGAAGCCTTTCAAGAGTAACGCACACAGAAAAACACAGGCGGAAACCAAACCTCGGGAGGATGATCACTCGCATGGCATCAGAGAGCGCAAAACATTGGTGGCTGGAAATCCACGCTCAGATACGTCCTTGCCGCCGCTGTCTGCGAAACAGCTTTTCAACTTGAAACCTGACGTTGAACATACAAAGCCCAACCTGGTCAACCACGTGGCTTGTGAATGCTTGCGTTCCAACCTCAAGCCAGCCTAACTCAAGAGAAATCCGTCAAAAGAGTAAGCAGCCCCAGACATAAAAGACACAACCGAAGCGCATTTCGGCGGTGCGCCTATAAGTACCAAGACTCCCTTGCCCACTTGATTGTAATTTGCAGTGGTCAAGTCAACACCGTGTCGAAGCAATCGTGCACTTTGAGGGACCATTTCTGAACGCAGTGGAATGTCGTGCACTCCTGGAACGATCCACAGGCTCTCAAATGTATTCCTCAGCATCAAGCTTTCTGGGATTTCTACGGCCCATAATTCGCACAAGCCGGTTGATACACTTTCCCTGTGGGTCAACCTTGTGCAGGATCATCCACTGCCGAGGTTCTCAAGCCAGCAAGTAGACTCAAGGTTGAGTGCACAAAACCCTTGCCAAACATCTGCTGGTAACGAAGAAAACTTTGAAGGGCGTAGAAAAAGCGAGCTCACCTCATCAATCGCAATGAGAACCGGCACCTCGGTGACACTTGTCAGCTCGATCCGCAACCGCACGAGCATCTCGCCCGCGCGCTCCCCCTGGTTCTCCAGCCCCTTCTCGACGAGGCTCTGGTAGCGGGAGAAGGGAGATGATGTCAGCATTAGAGACAGTGGTGACGTCAGCACGACAATCCTGGTACACTTGAAACACTGTACGCAAACTTTCAGGTCGATGCATGGCAGAGTGTTCATTTCCGAATCAAGTCTCAAAGGCTCGGAGAATACTACGAAGTAAAGAAGAAGAGTCTGCCGCTTGGACCTTGCGTAGGCTGCAGGTATCAGAACCCCTTGCCCGATTGGCACAACCATCCCGAATTTACACCTGGACCCGAAACCGCATCTTGAAAAACTTTCGTCCCATTTTAGACTTTCAAGATCTGCGAGACTTTCTGCTTCAGGAGCTCACTTAAAAGCAGCCCGAACTTTTTCGTGCTGAAATGTTATTTAAACCTGATCGTTTTATGGCAACGGGCCAATCTCACCTTGAGACTGCCCTCCTCAGGTGTGCCCGTGGCCAGCTCTTCCGTGTCCAGGTCTACGGTTGAGGTCCCGCCAAACACCAAGCCGATTGCGCTCAGCGGGACCCGGATCGGAAGCGACTCCAGGAGTTTGCCATGCGCAGCCAACAGGGCCTGCGACATTGGAAACAATGTGCGTTAGCGGCGCTGATTACAAGGACAGCTAGTAAGAGCGTACAATCAAACTACATTCTTCAAAGTCAGGTCATGAGCGAATCATTTCCGTTTTTGAAGGACTGATGACGGGAACGCTTACATCATGACACAGGTCCTCTCGTGAAGAACAAAAGCGGCGCAAGTCGAAATCGAAGACATTGAAAGACGGGTCTACGGCCGAAGCCATTAGAGCTGAGCAACCAACGCTTCGTCAAAAGGGATGACAGGGCCACAACTCAGACCGTTTCAGAGGTCGAGAAGGCAAGTGCGACTAGAGTTGAGCAACTGACGCTTCGTCAAAACTGATGAATGAAGCAGGACTTGGACCGTTTCAGAGGTCTAGAAGCAAACTGCTCAGCACGAAGAGGGGCCACGTGCTGGAGACAAAAAGAGTCTTTGTCCCACAGTGTCGGTAAAACAACGTAGTTCGTAAGGAAGGGTACAGTCTCCAGAAAATTCTGCGAAATCTACCCAGACAACCTCGAAACTTTTGCCCAGCATAACACGGGGCGGGTTGACTCAAAACGAGAAAGGCTTCTCGCTTTCCCACGCAGACCTTCAAAGAAAGCTTTGTAAGGACGGAAGAAACGCCCCGAAAAGCTCACCTGGAGCGCCTTTTCCGCCTGCACCGGCGTGTCAAAGAAGACCGACTTCTCGTCCTTGCCGTAGAACCACCCCGAAATCCACGACGTTCCGGAAGGAACGTAGAGCGCTAACCAGCCGGCGGCGCGGCACTGGTGCACCAGCAGTGCGAGCAAGGACGACTTGCCGCTGCCCTTGGGGCCCTTCAGAACGAGTGCACGGTACTGGTAAGCCTCTGCAGGGGGGAGATGCGGATAGACTGTAAATATCACTATAATAGTATATGCGAAGAGCGGAGAGCTGGTGTACGTACATTCTGGCGAGAAAGAGTAGGTCTGTTCGTTAGAGCCAGCAGAGGAACTTTGCTTTAGACAGTACACTGCTTCAAACTTCCTGAATGCCATGGGCAGAGCCGTCTCCAGCGGTGCTGCTTTTGTGAGATCGTGAGAACTCGGTCTCAGTTCTTCTGAGGGGAGAGGAGCTTCCTTTAGTAGATTGCTGATTTGTGCTTGAATTTTGGAGTTGTTAAAGCATTGGCGAGGTCTCATCCAGGTTATGAAACGGCGCGAAGGGGTTTGATATGGCCGGGGGACCTCTACTAAACTTTAGGCCTACGCTAAGCGTTGGGGACCTACATACAATGTGTTTAGAACAATCATCCAAACAGGATACCATACACAATTGGAAAGTCATCCATTGCTTTCTGAGGCAAGGGGGACCACCACCTCTGCTACAGACGCAGAGATCGTCGTCCGCTAAGCACTCACTCCGATCCTCAACCCGCTGTTTGACCTTCTCAAACAGGTCGAGACCCTGCCGCCGAACGAGTATCCGCTTCTCCTTTTGTTGAGCAAACTCCTTTTCCAGGCTATCGGCAACCCCTTCGCCAAGCGCGTCCGCGTGTCTTCCTCGCTGATGGGGAGAATGGTGGTGAAATGTGAGTGATTGTGAAAAGTCAGGCGTCTTGCAGCCTATAAGTTTAGAATGATATCTGTTGGAGATGCCGATCGCAGCGGTTGTACAGAAAAGTCCAGCAGATCGTCTCATGAACCGCCACACTCTGGCTCACGGAACTTGCGGTTGGATTGATTGGGAAGTTGCTCTCACTGACCGTACTGCAGATTTTGATCTCTAGGGTGGTCAGCTATCTGAGCAGCAATCTGCTTGCAAGAAAACTCCCTTCCGTAAGTCTTGAACAAGAGACAACTGAGTCCCCTCAGGATTGCTTTGACTCCACTCAGTATAGAATAGTGCGCGTCTTTGTTTTGTATCACTAGGGTCCGGTGAACACTGACTCTGCGTTTTCTCGTGATCTTTCCGCCTGTTGTACTGCCCGTTCACTGGTTGAAAACCTTGGAGGATGCCTCGGGCCTCACCTGAAAGTGTGAACCTTGTTGACTGCCCCTGGTCCAAGCTTGGCCCCCTCAAAAACCGTGCCGGCACAAATTCTGCTTGATCGCGGCCATGCTCTCACGCAGCGCCTCCTCCTCTCCATCAGCATCTTTTTTACTCTTATACACGCTCAGAAAATCTTCAAACGTCGGGTCACTATTACTTTCGCTGCTGCCGTTGCAAAGGACCAAGTACTAATAAAGTGATCGGGTAAATATGTCTGAACTCCACTTAATTGTGCAATCGAACCCAGTTCTGATCTTAGTGACTGGGAGTTTGTGCAGCCCGTAAGCTGGTTTCTGGAGGCCAAAACATGTTTCCTCGCCAACCATGCACGAATTACCGCTTCCTCAGCCAACTTCACTGAGATTGGCGCGCCCATTGGAAGCGCATGCTCTGTATCATCCAAGAAGCACGCGCGCTTCTCGCGGTAGCTGTTTGGGCCCAAGACTGACGAGCGCGAAGTAGATGCACAGAGCAGACATCGCAGACAGCGCCCTTTCCTTGAGCTGAGAAGAGCTACTTCCCCAGGCAAGGGGACAAGAAACTGAGCAGGTGTCGGAAGCGCCATGGTGCTTGAGCGCTTAATGCTGGCTGGGTGAGCGAGTGGTCATCTTAGTGGGTGCCTCCAGCTATAGTTGGAGCGGCGGTATTGTGCCACCACCTTTACTATCGCTGTGACCATACCATTCTTAACAAGACTGTGTGAAGCTTCGACTCCAGTGCTTGAGCCTGATGGGCTTCATATTTAAGACATACTTCGCTTGGTGGCAGCACGGAGCACTCATGACATTGGCCCCCATTCACGAAATTCACATGTAGGAAGGTTTTGCTTTTGGCACCACCACCATTGGTTTTTCGAAGACGAAGAGGATACCTCCAATGGCAATGGCAATGAAATCATGCCTTCCAGGGCCAAGGAGAGACTGTACAGCGTAGACTGGTACCTGCGCCTGTATGGACGCAGTGCAAATTGCGGCGCCTGAGTTTAACACTTCAAGAAATCACATGATATTATACCTAGTTTAAGATTGAGCAGAGAATTAGAGAGACTGTTACAAGCAGTGTTACATCTTGTCGCTTCTCAGATGCTGATAATGCCATATGGTTAACTGCTCATGCATGGTTCATTGATTGCCATTGGCATAGATCAAGACTGACAAGAGCTTGCGTCGATCTGCAAAGAAGGCGGCCTGCCAGACATATGACAGGAGATTAGGAAGTCGATGCTGGATAGGAAAACGAGTAGCATTGTTGCGGTTCCGGAGTGGTGCCATGGCTGCTTTGCGGTGCAGGGCGCACCTGCATCCATTCTAGGGGTCGTCTTGTCCAGTTAGCGTTCGTTTGCGCCCGACCTTCTTGATGCCTGCGCCGAGGCCTGCGCTGAGGCCATTGTGCGTGCCTGTACCACTTAGCAGACGGGTCTGGAGATGCAGCAGCGGGTCTCCGGAAGATGAGGATTTTAAGGCACCAATCCCTACCGCTCAGCCCCGAGTTGGCGATGCTCTATATCCTCCGGCTTCGAGGGCGCCAGAGGAGTACTCGTTTGCTTTTGAGCCAATTGACCCGATGTTTGATAGGGAGGATACGGTCGACGCATTCAATTCGCTGCTCGGGAGGCAGAATGGGGCATCTTTCGTCGTGGCTGTGGGCCCTCCAAGCACTGGGAAGTCGACAATTTTGAAGCGACTGAAGCAGGAGAATGAGCTTGCCAGGGCGATGGGAAAGAATGTTGCCCCTATGATCCTCGTCGATTGCAGGCGCATCGACGTGAGCACTCCTGAAGCTTTCGCCAATGCAGCCCGGTCCCAGCTTGGAGGGTGGTACTGGCAAGTCCGCCGCTGGTTGGGCAGACTGACCCCGAACCTGCCCTGGGTAAGTTCCTTCTGTTCAATGCTACTTTTCTTTAGGTGAATGGAGTATGCATTCTCATAAGTGTACAAGAAAATCTGGCACGTGTGCCGCGTGTTTGATGACCTTTAGTTGGGCAAAGCAGAAGGTAGTATCGGTCTGTCAAGTTCCATGTTTCTATAACTCTTGACGTGTCAGCTATGATAGACCAGGTTTCTTGCTTCTGAGAGAGCTGTAGTATCTGCTCTAAACCTGCTTCCACAATCATACGTATCAAAGAGGTGCCATGGTACTCATACTCGACGAAATCGTGTGCAGGTTAGCGTTGACATGAGCCGCAAGGAGGAGGGTCTGAGTCGCTTGTTCTCGGACCTTGAAGCCTTTGCTGCGCATCTCCCGCCCTCCTTCAGCCGTCCGTCGCTGGTCGTCGACGAGATTAACATGCTGCAAGTGTGGGCCAAGAACAGGGAGGACGCTCTGCGGCAGTTCATCGCCTTCTGTGTGGCAATGTCGAAGCAGGAGGGCAAAATCAACATCATATTCTCGTCATCTGATACCTTCGTCTTCTATTGGCTGGCTGACTGTAAGTCCTGCCTCTCCTTGCCTGGAGGATTGCTTATCAAATTGCCAAAACTAACATCCGGGTCTACCAAGCTGTGCTGGATAGCCTTGAGCAAGCTAAGGAAGAACAATATGTCAAGCTTTTCCACCTCTTGGAGTAGAAGACACTCTATTGGATGACGGGCCCTCTGAAGTAAGCCCTTGTCATTTAGCAAGGCAAGAGCCTATCTTCTAAGTCTATCCGTTCGGCTGAAAACCAGACCTTTTCCTCAACTAGTGCTGGCAGTAAGCGACCAGCCACCTCTCGTCAGTTGAGCTTTCAATCAGCACCAGAGCTCTGTCATCAGTGGGGCTGTCGATGAGGAGCCAAAGCTCTCTAAAGCTGGGTTGACAGTTCGCAGTGAGACCTTTCTTGTCGTCGGGCTGTCAATCAGGGACCAGACCTTGACCTTGCATTTGGTCTGCGAATCAGAAATCTTCTCTTCAGCCAACAATCAGACGTCTTTCTTCAACCAACAAATCAGACGTCTCTCTGCAGCCAACAGCGTTGTCAGCTGATGTTAGCTTTCGTTAGTGGGCTGCCCACTTAGCAACAACTGGCTCGTTTCTCTTGTTTCCTTGGATGCCAATGCGCGTGCGTGTACTAGACAAGGCAGTCTTGCTTTGCTCAAGAGAGGTATCACGCTAAGTAATGATGACAAGCATTTAATAATGCTCAAACCGCTTTCACGGGCTGCCCTACAAACCTGGTCTGATATGGGTGTTCGAATTCGCCGGGGCCTATATGATGGGCGTGCTGATGGATACCGAAACAACTAGGGTTGGAAGTGGAATTGAGGTTCATCATTGTCACTCTCTTCCCTTGCAGTCGGGCTGAGGCGGGAGGCGCACACGGTTGTCACGGTTGACAATCTGGGCGAAGACGAGACGCGGCAGTACCTCATCACGTATCTACTCCCGAGGTCTTCAGCCCCATTAGCGCGGAAGGAAGAGATTGCCGCGCGCTGGAACGAAGTCTTCGCGGTGACGGGTGGGAATATGGGGGAGGTGAACAAGTGCGTTCTGCTAGCGGAAACACGCGTATGGGCTTGACACTGGTGAGGACGGCATCTTTTATTGCAACTTATAAAACTATCAAAAGAGTCAAAAGTGGGCGTCTGCTTTGACGGTGGCCTTCACGAAACACAACTTTTTAAGCCTTTGTTACGATGTGCCCTTGACAGCCGAGCTTTTAATCCTTTGCTGACTGAGACTTCCTGTAACGA